>CM047907.1:878722-1015019 GCA_026229545.1 Pistacia atlantica
AGATTGATCTCATTTGGCCAATCTCCATATGCTGTGGTTTGCCATTCACAATCCAACAGTAGTTCAAATGACTATTAACTTACTGACTCAAGTAATTCTGGGCCGGTTGAAAAGTTTTCAGTCACTTTGGGAAAAGAAGAAAGTGACTGAAAAAATTAGTTTCATATACGAATAACTTTGTTTGGAAGGTGGTTTCAGTGGCACATCAAACCAATACAAACGTAACAAAACGCAGAAAGAAAGTGATTTTCTAAGAGAAAGAAAAAGCATTAAGAATATTTTTCTTCATTACTTCTTTCAGCAACTAGACTTCCTTTTTATAGGTACAGTTTTACAATCCGTTTATTATTTTACAAGAAAACACGCTCAATAAGATTACTTTCCAACTCTTTTCCAGAAGATAAGGAAGAACCACCTGAGATGACTTCAAAGCAAGCAGATCTTGTGAGAGAATAAGCGGGAAAGTTTGTTTTTAACGATTGTTAACCTCCTTAACAGACTTGATAACGAAACCAATGTACAAAATCTTTCTCTCTTAACGGCAGCAGATTTTGAGCGCCTAGTTTTTCCTTTTTGGCGCCTAAAATTTCCTTTTGTTTTGTTTATTTCGATTATTCGTTCCTTAGGCCAAGGCTTGGATGAATGCTAGTATCGTCCCTCAGACAAAACTTGGTATGGGGAAGATCAGGATCAGTGGTAGAGTCAGAAATCAAGGGAAGAACTGTGAGTCGATCACGAAGTTGTTGAAACCGTGGTCTAAACAAGGGGAGTAAATCAGCTATTTGAAAGGCAGAAGAAACATATTGAACTGTACGCCATTTGAAGGCAACCATCTCAGGCACAAAGTGAACATCAATTTAATATGTTTTGTACGAGCATGAAAGACTGGTTTAGAGGCTAAGGCACCAGCACTACTTGTTTCTTGGAGCTCTACTGAACTAAGTTTGGTCCAAGATAAATGCAGCAATCACTAGTTGATCGACGATCAGAAATAATGCTAACTTCATTTCAAAACCAGATTGGAAATTGAAGTAGAGACGGCCAAGAGGTGCTTTGGAGGAGAAGAGTTGTTGGAAAAATCTTTGAAAAGTAGTGAAGAAGAAAGGAGGACCGAACACTGGAGTTGTATATTGTGCATGTCTGCCCTGTAAATGTAATGCTTGCTGGAGGTGGTAATTGCATGCATTTGGGCTGGATATTATATTACAATAAGATTTAATTTGTGTTGATGGGCTTAATTAAATTTGTGGGCTAATAGAGTTGATGGGCTTAAATGAATTAGTGGACTAATTGTGTTGCTGGGCTTAATTAGTTTGCTGGGCTGGCCTAAATTGAAGGAGGCCCATATTAAATTGGTTTGGGTTTTATTGTTATGATGGGCCGACCTGTTATTACTTTAAGGCCCAGTTAATTGTTGGGTTTTTTTAAATTGGAGTAAATTTAATAAAAAATGCCATATTATATTGTTTGAGTTTACCTGAATTAGTAGGTTGGCCTATTATTAATTTCGTCTATCATGACACCTTGAAGGTAGATTATGGGTTGAGTATAGTTATCTAGTGATGATTATGTCATCCTGAGAGTAGACTTTGGATATACCACCCCGAGGGTAGACTATGGGTGGTCTAGCTGCTTGTCTGTATTTGATTATGTCATCTTGATGGTAGATTGTGGATGGTTTCACCTCGATGGTCGATTGTGGGTGATCTAACTTTTTTTTTTTTTTTTTTAATTGTGTCATCCCAAGTGTAGACTGTGGATGGTACCATCCCAAGGGTAGACTGTGAATGACACCACCATGAGAGTAGATAGTGGGTGGTCTAGTTACTTGTCTGTATTTGGGATCAGCACGGGAGAAATATGACATAGGTCCCTGGATACTAGTGTGATAGTGGTGATCGCATTAATTATATGAGTGGAATTATATCACCTACTAGGTATAGGCTTGGGTGGGCTTTGGTTGGTACTCAACCAATATAGACGAGTGGGGTTTGGTTTCAGTTGTGAAATACACACGCAGTTTTGCGTTGGTTTATTTGAACTTAAAATGATGACCCTTGACATTTGAAAATTGGTACGAGGTGGCAGACTACTTTGTTTGGTATGAGTTGGTACAATTTAAGGTTCTACCATACCCAAAAATTATATTGGTTATTGTTGTATAAGTAAGTGAGTAGTTATGTGTTGCATGACATGCAAACGATTTTCTCATCTGAGCTCTCCAACTCACTGTTTTATGTTCCTGCCTAGTCCCGCTTACCTTCATCAATCTCGGATATTAAAATAGAAGTCTGCTCCCCGCTTACCTTGTCCATGATAATGAAGTCTTCAGTTTATAATTCTAATGTTTAATGACAGTAAACTCCCTCTCAAAATAGTCCTTTTTAACAAACTTTTGAGAATAAACTTGTAATTCAACTTACTCAATGTGGGAGAGGGAGATTCCAACTTTGCAACTCCCTCTTACCTGTGCACTATATTTACTTATGAGTAATGTTACACTTACATCACTCTTTTATATAATTTTCATTACATCATGATGTGGCATATGCTACAACCACATTTACTTATTTAGAAGGAATGGAGGGCACTATTACACTGTGGACACTACCATGATAATAACTATACCAATAATACTACATTCACAAGTACTTTTCACAAACTTCTCTCACTAATGCTGGCATGGTAGATCGTAATTGGTCAGCTCATAATAAGTTTCGCTTGATTAAATATGAACTAACCAATTGTGAGCTGCCACGTTAACGTTAGTGAAAGAGGTTTGTGAGAAGTATTTGTCAGCCTATTTTTATTCTAACTGTACACATTGTAATTTACGTCACATGACTGTAGTTCAAAATTCAAATCACTTGATTAGCCGTACGTGAGCATTCCATTAATTTGGTTATTAATACTAATAATTATTACTGATGATCCATAAATTCAAATAATTTACATAAATTCAAATAAAAATACATATAGCCGTGGGAAAACTCCACCACCAAACATAAATAAATACAGTAATTGAAAACTGCAAATGCATAATAAAAAGGCGTATAAAATCTAAAAAAATAAAAATGATCTTGGAAAATTATGCTTGTGGGAAACTATAGTCAGCCTATATGGAGATAGCCGAGCAATGGGTTTATCTTGGTCAATGCCCTTCTCTTATCCTACACACCCTCCAACATCATTTAAGGATAAGTGTAACTAATTTTGCAAAAGCTCAACAAAGTTTTTGATTCCAAAGATCCACAGTGTGGCAACGGAAGAACATACTAATGTGCAGTTTCTATGTATCAATATAGCATTTGAATATAAAGTCACATTACTTGTTGATTATTTTTTATATAATCAAACCAAAAAATGGTAAATATAACTCCTAACCATGCATATAAACCATAACAACAAAACAGACTGAAAGTTTTCTTCATAAGTTCAATATTTGTATCAATATTAATGATTGATTTGGTCTATCTAAAAGAATAAGAAAATTCAAAATAAAAGAAATATGTGTAGGATCCCAGCATTTTTTAGCCTAGGATACTATCTCGACAACAACTGCCAAAAATCAGAACCAGGAAAGCCAAAATCAAAATCATGCCATATAGAAGAAGGGATTAGGGATAGAGAGAACGCAAAATAGACTCACTTCGAATAATGTGTTTCAAAATCTTGAAAAATCAAAACAATCTATTAATATTACTTTGTGAGCATTTGTATGAATGAGTCGTAATCAATCTGTAGAAGAACAATAAGCTAAATGGGGCCAACTCGATTGTGGCCAAAATCGTTATAGAGCTGGCCCGAAAAAATAACAGGTCACTTTCTTCATGTTATCTTTTATGTAACTGCGTAATTAATGAATAAAAGTCTGAAGTTTGACTATATAGCATGTGCAGATTTGTAACAACTCTAGGCAAAAAGGAAAATGGAAAACCCAGTTGTTAAATTGTTGAAAGGAAGGGTAAATCAGGCTACTTCCTCTGAATTAAGCGCTTAGAGTCTTTGATTAAATGTGTTTGGTAAGAATTAGGCAGAAAGCTTTTGTAATGTTGTTTTGCTTTACAATATCTTATGGTGGTGTTTGTTGCCAGATTTGATGGCATCAACATTGTTAGGATAGGTACTCTAAAGCCAATCAATTATTGTAGAATTGACTCTTTGAAATAATGTTTATTAATCAATAAAAGACAATTTTTTTATATATCATTTAAATCATAATTGTGTGTATTGATATATTTCTTTAGGATGGTAAAACAGTGATGAGTGTATCAAGTGTTTCAAATCTTGATAATGAGAACCCTTTGATCACATATGATGGTCATTCTAGAAATATCTGTAGCCCTAGTATTATTCTGACCAAGGACTCAGATAATACAGTAAGACTATCATAGTGTTAAATGACTCTGTCAAAAGACAATAACTGATCTCACTTATCAAGGTTGTTTGTCGACAAGCTAGTGCGACATATGGGTGCTTGTTGTAGGCAAATTCACTAGAAAGACCCACTAGAGGATTCCATATAGATAGTAACCCTAGTATCTATGGAATAAATTCTCTAACGAATTGTGGTGCATGTGATCCTTAGACTTGAGATCACCAGAGAGTCATGTGCACCTATTGGTGTAGTTTGACACTAGCCCAATGTAGTTCTATTCAAAGCTATCAATACAGTAGTGATTGGTTGCATCGAGGAGTGTATCAAGACTATGGTGGATCGAAAAATGATTTATCACTCTCAGGTACGGGAGAAGTTATCTCATGGCGCAATTCAGTGAATGGCAATGACACTAAAATTGTGGTCACATTGGGATTGAGTTGTTACTTGATCTAATTTATTATTCTAGTCATTGGTCCAGTAACTGAATACAAAGGTATCAAAGATAACTGAGGTTGACACTATTTATGTACCTCAGCCTCGATGAGATAACAGATGATGAAAGGATAAGATTGCATAGTAACCATATCGTTGATAGGCAAGCTGTTTTGTTGAATTCAAATCTATCAGGTGGTCATGATGCCTTGCTAAAGGCTAATCTTGGTATGTGTTTAATGAGACGATTGATTAGTATCAATCACAAGACTACTCACTACCGATATGATGAGAAGCCTTCGATTCACACACATAGAAGACAGATTAAAGATGAATTGGTGAGAAAGGGTATTTTCATCATTTATGATGGAAATGATATTTTCGTCTTTTGAGATGAAATAGCATTTTGGTAATCTCACAGTGCAATTAAATTTGCTGAGGTCGTTGTCTATATTTAATTTCATATTGAAATTAAAATTAGTAAGATTATATATATATATATATATATATATATATATATAATATTTGATGATATTAATATTAGTGAAGATAATATATTTGAAATATGAAATTCATATTTTGAATTTAAATATATATTCAATATTAATATTTGATGATATTAATAAAGATAATATATGAATATGAAAATCATATTTGAATTTGAATAAGATGCCATGTGGATTATTACTTTGTTTGGTAATGAGGATTTACTATTCTAGTCATGGAATAAATTTATTCCTAACTAAATTAGGGTTTTAATTTTTTATTGCATATGAAAGGCAACTTAAAATAAAAATAAAAATGAGAAAACACATTAATTAAATCCAAGCCACTCACCTTACTCTCTCACACGTTTTTCACTTGGTGGAGAAGAGAATTTAGAAAAATTCTACATCCTTTTTGCTTGTGTATCTTACTAGCACTTGAAACTGCAAATCGATCGTCATTCTATCTTCGTGTGGATATTGAGAGTTCACTCTTATTTTAGAGTGAGAGCGATTCATGTTGATTGAAGAAACTCTAATCGCTATATGAAATCTGGAAATTTTATATTTAATATTATTTCATATGCAAATAACGTAAATCAGGTATAAACTGCCTAGGTTCAATGTTATTGTTCGAAATTTTATTTTTAATTTCCGCTGTGCAAACCCCATAAGCAACTAACAAACATTTTAATAAAAAGGGTTTTGAACCTGTAGCTGTTATAGTATTTTCAGTTTGATCAAGTCCTTGCCAGTTGCCACTGTCCTATATGATAGGTGGCTGAGAACTACCACTAGACCGACATCAACTGAAGTTTCAACTGGAAATGCAACTCTCGAAGATAAGCCAAAACAAGAAAAAGGGCGAAGACAAAGGGTACAAAAAGGAGGCTTTTGTGGAACCCATAAGCCAAAACAAGAAGAAGGGAGAAGACAAAGAGAGAAGAACTCATTCGAGAAGGTGAGGAGGCAACCATCCTGTACCATTTGAGACGAAGTGAGAACCATTTGAGAAGTTGAAGACAAAGAGAGAAGAAAAATAAGGAATACAGAAAGAGAAAAAAGAATGCAGTCGCCAATAAAAGAAGGAGAGAGAGGGAAGAGAAGAAGATAAGAAAAAAAAGAGGGAAGAGGGTAAATGATATAATTATCCTTTAACTATTTTTTGAAATTATCATTATGTCATTCTGCAGTTAAAATTAATGGACAAATTGTAACGGTGGGTGGGAAAATGTCATTATAAAACTTGGCGGGTGGGAAGGTAATTAGGCGAAGCCTTGGGTGGGAAAAAGTTGTTTACTCCCAAAAAAATATTGATTGGAGTGGATTGGGCATGCATCAAGTAATCAAAGAAGTCAAGTGCTTGGTTGAGATTGAAGTCACCTGTTTACTATTTTCTTTCAGGGATTTGTAAGGTGGGGACTCTTTGATTGTGAGTTACTGTAGGAGTTCTGTTTTGGTATCGAAAGTTGAGGGATCTTTTGACTGAGTGATTAAAATATTAAAATTTAACCTATTTTTGGCAACCAAAAAAAGAAGCCCCAAAAAGGGTTCGATCCCTTCGGAGAAATTTGCTGCTGATTTGCACAGTAAAAGCTGCAGGAAGAAGCCGAAGCTGTGGGTGCGCAAAGATACACAATATTGGTAATTTATGAATAAAAGTCTGAAGTTTGGATTTATAACATGTGCAGATTTGCAACAACTCCGGGCAAAAAATAAAAGTGGTAACCCCAAATGATAAATTGTTGAAAGAAGGGTAAATCAAGCTACTTCCAATCAATCAAGAGCTTAGAGTCTTTGATTAAATGATTCATGTACAGGCCACTCCTTATATCATTATTCAATAGTTTATTCGGTGTTCTTGGTAAGAATTAGGCAGAACGCTTTTATTGTTGTTTTGCTTTACAATATCTTATGGTGGTGTTTGTTGCCAGATTTGATGGCGTCAACTTTTAATAAAAAGGGTTTTGGACCTGTAGCTGTTACAGTATTTTCAGTTTCAAGTCCTATATGATAGGTGGCTGAGAACTACCACTGGACCGACATCAACTGAAATTTCAACTGGAAATGCAACTCTCTCGAAGATAAAAGCAAAGGAACCTAAGATGCCCGCAGGGGAAGCCAGAGTCTGACGTCTCTCTCCTTCACTTTGTCTTTCCTCTCTGCATCAATGAGCACAGCTTGAAGATTGTTCCTAAGCTTTTTAACTTCTTTTTCAGCACCAATGACTAGCATCACCTCCTGTTGTATCCCTTTACCAATGATTGAAGTGAGCTTCTGCAGAACACTGGAAACAATTGCTTCACCCATAATCACCGTGCTAATTCGATGATGAGAGAGTATGGTGATGAGACCTTCCCATTGAATTTAGTCATATTGTCACAATAAGCTTCAAAATGATTTATATTTCATCTCATCTACCATACTTGTACCATTATGTTTAACTTCCTCGTCTCGATAAATTCATCAGTCCACGATCATTTGTTGCAAAGCACACTGTAATGTGAAAATACAAGTATTGTTTATAGGATTGTATATAGACAATGATTATATGTTCATTCTCAACAAAGGCTTAAATATCCATTGGTAATTTAGAATTATCAAAAAAATTAGAAAAATAAATGTAGGAAATAACAATAGAGATGAGATGCTACTCACCAATAAGTACCTCATCCAAGTTTTTGCCATTGAACTCTCACATAATTGTAAACTCTCAGCATAGGTAGCCCAGCTAGTAATTAGTTCTATGTACTAAAACAAATAACAGAATCAGAAACACAAAGCTGCGATATGCTTTCCTTAAGAAATGAAGAAATAATAAAAGATTAGAGTCAAAGCATAACCAAACATTGGTTGACTTCTTTCTACTACTCTCCTAACGACATTTTCAGAAAACTGAAGTATAAAAAGTGGGGTTATGACCTTCAAGGAGTTCAGACATAGGCTATACAAAATATTTCCAGGCCTGTCAACTTTTCCAGAGATTTCAGGGATTGAATTCAGTTCTCAAATTGCAGTTCCCTGAGAAAAGAGGGATTCAATGGTAAGATAAAGCCAATGCATTTGGCCCTATTTAACATCATTTTATAGCTTGTTTTCAAAAAATGCATTTGATAAACAAAAGACAATTAAATTTGATTCTCCACGATAAAAGTAGGAGATGGAAGCTCACCAAGCAAATATCAAGCAAGAAAAGAGTGCCTTATCAATATCACCAATGCCATTTCCCTCTATTATATAAAGTGAAACATAGCACTGAGAAAATAAATATTTGACGAAATTTGAAACTATAGATTGGAAATTATATCCCTTACTTAAAAGTATAACAAAAGCTTAAACATTGTCAAAATCGATGTATGAAAATTGGTCAGTCAATGCTTTCCAGCAGGAGAAAAAAAGTTCTCCAGAGGGAATTTGATGCCTAGTTTTAATAAGCTCAAAGAGAACAAATGTCGTAACATAGGAAACTTTTGGTCAGCAAAAGTACTGCAATAAGATCCTCAAACCGGAAACTTCCCAATACATTATATTCAACCTTGATTCTTTAGCAAACCAACCTGTTTAGTCCTTTTGAGTAAATATTCTCCTGCTTTTATCCCTCCTCTCTTCCATATTTGTTCTAATTAAGGTAGAAATTTGAAACTGTGATCGAAAAGAAAACAAAGTGCCTTAGTAAAAAAAAAAATTGTATAAAGATTATCAAATGATTAATCTATGAAAGATTGAGTTAAGACCTTTAAGAGGTATGGACATCTATCATAGAAGATATTTATAAGATGATAGAAAGTTCTGTAGATGAAATTTGATGCCTTGATTCAGTAACTTTTAAGCCCTTAAAGGAAATGCAAAAACCACCTCATTCCACCAACATCTGTCATATAATTTACTGCATCAAAACTACCATATAAAGGTCAAGTTTTCTTCAGAAGTAAATGACATTTTAAATTTTAAACATGCTTGATGCATAAAAATTCAGAAAACAAACCTCAATGAACCATAGACGCAATTCATATGGGGAATTCAGTGCAACTGAAGAAGCTCCCTAGCATAAGAGAAAGGTATTGACAGTTATTTAACGAACTTGTTCAACATCAATCGAAAAATGAATCGTTACTTTATGTGTTTTTCTCACTACCTAGATTTAAAATACACCCTCTTAAATCTTAACGTTTCACTGGATGAAAGTAAAATATAGTGTGTGTGCATAGATAAAAGTTAAGTTTCTTAAACATTTCAAAATAAAAGAGCAGTTAACAAGAATATGATTAAATCTTCCATTTAAACTCTTAATTCCTTGTCTTGAATCTCGATCAATTCATCATTCCATGAACATTTGATACAAAAGCACAATGTGACATGAAAATTACACTATTATTTACAGGAATACAACTGACATTGATGGTGCTAATACTTAACAACAACTTGGGTATTGTCAATAACAACTAGTTCTTTTCAAGAAGCAAGAAGGAGATAGAAACATACACTAGATGTACTGACCAAGAAAATGTGAAATCCAAAAGAGGTAGCACTGGTTTCATCGGGCAAATTTGCATTCTGTTACAAGTGTGTGAAACCCCGTTTTTAATCCTAATACATATTACATATTCTGTGTGATTTTATTTTTATGGAAGGGGATTTCTGTTAGTTTTTAAAAGTTTTATTGGGAATGAAATTGCAAGATAAGGAAGCTGCTGGGTTTGCATGTAACAAGGGGCAAAATCTGGAGGTTTATTTGAAAGAAATGCTGATGTGGTAGGGGTTTAGCAGGATTACCTGTAATCTAGGGGCAGAAGCATAAATTTAGAAACATTAAAAATATAAAAAAGAAAGAAAAGGGGCTGATTTTGGCCCAAATGAAGAAGAAAGAGACGAGAGCAGAGGGAGAAAGCGAGAGCAGAGCAGAAAAAGAAAAGTTAAAAAAAAGGGAGGCTGATTTTCGCCCAGATGAAGAAAAGAAGAAAACGGAGAAGTGAGGGGAATGGGTGTGGCTGAAAAATGGTAGAGTGAGAAAGAAGAGTGGAGGAGAGTGCAGGGAGCTTCGGTTGTTAGAATAGTGAGTGGATCTAAACTATTTTCCTTAAAAACTTAAGCTTATGCCCTTGCATGTTGATTTCCTTTTACTACCGTCCATTTGCTTTTGCGAAAATCCTTACAAGCATGATGTTTGTAAGTGGAATAGTAGAACTTTGCATAAAATCATGTTTTTAGTGAAATGATTTCTATGTTTGTGCATAAATGCCTTACCTTCAAATTTGTTTAAGCTTTGATATGGTTATATTCATCTTCTGTAAACTATCTTTGGCATGCATGTGAATGATTTTATATATAATGAAATTTGGAAGTAAGTGTGGACATGCATGTATAATAATTATGCCTATACCAGATGTTGTTGAATGGAAAGCAGAATTTGTGTTTCCGCCTGTTTGATTTGGTTGATGATTGAGAATTCCAGCTAATTTTGGTAGGGCTGGTTTGTTTGGAAATTAATTGGTGGCAGTAATGGTTGGAATGAAGGGTATGGAAATTATGGATTTCATATATTGATTAATTTTCACAAGCATATGTGCATTTTTATGCATATTCACAATGTTTGTGATAGAACAGAAATTATGGGAAGCAGTATGTTGGATATGGTGGCTGAATTGTGTTGTTGACTGAAATTGGAGATTTAATGCAATAGGTTTTATATGGGTAGAGCATATATGTTGATCCTAAAGAACCAAGAGTTATTAAAGTATGTTTTTGGTTATAAAAAGTTATGCTGTGAAATTCTGACAGTCCGAACTTCTGAAAATTTTATATATGTTTCGGGTTTGCAAATGAAGCTAAATTTCAGGTATTTTGTTTTAGACTTATTAGAGATTGGTTGACAATTGATTTCATCCCAAAATTCGAAGTATTGGATTTTTTAATGAATTTTGAATTCTGCTATGAAATTCTGGAATTTCATGTTTTCTGTAGAGCATGCATTTTTCAGAACTGAAATAATGCACTTATACTTATCCAAATTGAGTGATTTTAAATTCTGGTGAATCCTATATGTGTCTAGTTTAATTCTAGAGAGTTTCATGAGGTTTAGATTAAGGGCTGAATTGTTATGAATTTTACAAGTCAGTAACCTCAATTCTGGATACAGTTGACAGATTTAAATGGGTTTGAAAGAAAATTGTGTTTTAAATAGTTATTGATTCTGAAGTGACTTGAAAATATTACTGAATCAACATATATTTGTCTTGAATGCCCCATTGAAATTATAGCTTGATTTGGTGAGTGGATTAAACCAAATCTTCTTCCAAAAGCTTAAATCCATGTTTGCATGTTAACTTATGATTTTATTTTAAATGTTTTGATGAAGTTTGGTATATAGAATTTATATGTATTCACGCTATATGAATAAAATTTTGAGAGTAGAGAACTTGTTGAATTGTATACGGGTTGAGGTTCGTGATCTTGGTAGATGGTTTCTTGGTAAAAAGAAAAAGAGAAGGGGAGCATTCTGTCAGTTTTTGAAAGTATGTTTTAAAACTTGCATTCTACCCCCATTTTGCATGGAATTTCATACGATTTGGCATGATTTACTTTTACATGAAATGTGGTATATATCTTATGATTAGTGATGGACATATGCTATGGAAATGTGATGTTGAAAGTAATTTTTAATCTGGGTTAAACTGTCAGTTTTAAAACATGTTTGAAAATTTTCAGTTTCACCCCTGGATGTGATTTTTGAATATTATGTCATATATGCATGATTTATAAGCACATATGTGGTATGTTCTTGACTTATATATGTTACTTGAGATTAACATGAGATGCATGATTAAATGAGAGTTTAGTGATTTTGATAAATATACTAAATGAGAAATGAAAAAGGGTTGATTTGTCAGTTTTGGGGCATGTTCATAAATCTATATTTTCCCCCCTTGGGCATAAATATCATATTTTTCAAGCAAACTATGCATTTTTCATGAAGAAAAGCATGTTAGACTATATATAAGAGTAAAAGTGGTTTTCAAACCACCCTACGAAGTACCCATCCCCGAGATCTGATTATTAGGCTCTGCCCGCGATCGCGAGATTCCGTCAGGGTATGCAGTTTCGATTTTTGCTCTGCGCATGCATGCATGATTTTATTGGCTCTGCAGGGCGTTGAGTGGTCCGCCGAGTAAGAGATTTCGATGGCTCTACCGTGCGATGATAGATCTTCTTGGGTATGACATTTTATTGGCTCTGCCTGGGCGTTGAGTGGTCCGCCAGGTATGACCGTTTTAGTGGCTCTGCCCGCGCGATGACAGATCTTGCCGGGTATGACAGGTACATCCCTTGCTCTGGCTGTGTGTGGGACGCCCACCAGGTAAGACAAATTTCCCCGAGGGTACTAGTTGCGGTGAGAGTTTTCTATTATTAACATTA
Source organism: Pistacia atlantica (assembly GCA_026229545.1). Lineage (NCBI taxonomy): Eukaryota > Viridiplantae > Streptophyta > Magnoliopsida > Sapindales > Anacardiaceae > Pistacia > Pistacia atlantica. The sequence continues at coordinate 891,434 of CM047907.1, forward strand.
GAATCAGTTTTAGAATGTTCAAAAATCACATTCGCTTTTAGTATCTCTCTGACGATAGCCTCAATATGAGTTTTAAGAATGTTAAGAGAGCCTTCAATATTAGCCACAGTTTTAAAATAAGATATCAGCTTATAGTTTTTAGTATCAGTAAAAGCTACAGTATCCAGTTTAAATTTCAGTTATCAGCATAAAATTTACAGTATTCCAAAATCAGTTATCAGTGCATAGCTTCAGAAAAATCAGTCTTCAATTTTATATCATCACAATAGTTATAAATTTAGTTACCAGATTTTGTTTTGAGAGTCATGAGTGTTCATTGAATGATGGTTTGGATGTTTGTAGCATGACTAGTAGAGTTATTATTTTCATAATCATATGCATTCTTGAGTGATGACATAGATGGTTGCAGCATGACTTATAGGAAATATTGTTCCCAGAAGCATAAGCACTTACAGTTATGTTTTAAGTTTCCAGAAAAAGAATTTTAAGCATTTAATGATGAGCTATAATTCAGAATTTGTTTTCAGCTTAAATGATGAGATTACAGTACTTAGAACAATTTTAGAAAACGAGTTATACATGCATACAGGAATGATTTAGTTACTTCCATAACACGTTCATAGAATCATGTTGTTTTCAGGATTTCATAAGAACTATTGCATGCCATGACTATTGTTGAAGAATGTTTTGCAAACTCTCCCCAATCCCCCACTCACTGAGTATTTCAGCTCACCCCTTTTTAGACCCTTTTCCCCAGGTTCACAGGAAGAGTCGTGCTGAGGAGTGATTCCTCTAGAGGTTGGGCCCTTACGTCATCGACTCATCATGTGTGTAAAAAATGTCATGCTTGTTACCATTACAGAATTATGTTTTATCCTTATGTTTATCTCCTGTGTTGATTATAAAAGATAGAATATCTGATACCATCCGTTTTTGGATTTTATGAACGTAAAAGTTAGCTTTCAGATTTTCAAATGTATACATATATATATCTTATGTGTTTATGCTTTCAAAAAGAATCCAAGCGAATGTTTTTATGAAAAACGTATTTAGAATACAGGTTTTTTTTCAGATTCCCACATGGCATGTCTCAGCCACCCGAGTCTCATAGGTGCGCTCGGAGCTTATGGGGTAGGGAGGGTCGAGGCGGGTCGTGTCAAAGTGTCCCATAGAAATTTCTGGCATTGAACGATAATTATTATTCGTCCTTAATTCATTGCTTTTCCCTTGCCTCAGCGAATCAGTTACAGAATTTGGAAATTCTCAGCTTAGGTAGACAACTGGTTAATCAGCTTAGGGATTGAACACTTGCTTCATCTGGTAAATTTTCTTTTTTGTTACAAGTGCCTCAATCAAGTTTTCTTCGGTGAATGATGTAATTCTTCCCTCCATTCCCACGGCCTCAAATGTTTAATAGAAATTTGAAATTATCAGCATAGTCAGCAACAATCAAAGAAATAACAGAACCAGTTACAAAATGATTTGATGGGCTTTCCAATTAAGCATAAAGAATTAAAGAAGGAACGGAGAAAAACATTGAGAAAGCATAACCAACCATTTCGGCTACTCTCCGAGAACCACTCTTCCTCTCTTCAAAGTTCCAGAGTTTGGTTTTGGAGAATGCTCTGTTTCAAGTATCTATTATCAATAACAATTTGTTCTATGCAAGAAGCATGCAGGAGATACAAATGTGGATCAGTTGGAAATGCTAATAACAGGATTGAGCTCTTGTTTCATCTTGCAAAGTTTTCTTACATAAATGAGATAAATTGGTTCTGCATTTTTATGACCTCCAGTATTTACTCTGACGATCTCTTCCACACTTACATTAAAGAAATAAACGTAATACTGTGATATGCTTCCTAACTAGAAATCAAGAAACAAAGAAAGAACAGAAAGCAGCATTGAGAAAGCTGAAATATGAAACTATAAATTGAAAATTATAGGAAGGCTTTTAGTTAAAATTAAAAAAGAGATTAAACAGTACCAGAAAATTGATGTATGAAAGTGGGATTATGACAAGAAGCACGGAGACATTAGATATTTCCTGGCCTGTCACTATTTTCCAGCATGATACGAAGTTTTTCTGTTGATCAAATTTGATCCCTGGTTTTAATAAGCTCAAACAGAACTAATTTCTTAATATAGGTAACAATTTGATCAAGAAAAAGAATGCAACAAGAACCAAGAAAACATTAACAATTGATGACTAACCTTGATTCTTAAACTTCTTAATGCATTATAATAAAACCTTGATTCTTCAGCAATCTCATGACATCTTAAACTTCCCTTTCTCTGCATCAAAATGAACATTTCAAAATCAAGTTTAAATAGCTAAAGAAAACAGGGCTTTTCAATGTCCCTGCTAAGTAGAGAGATAACCAAGGACACAAACCTATCTCAAATCTCAATGAGTCACCAAAGGATTTCATAGAGAGAACCCACTGTAATTTCAGAAGGTCCCTAAAAAAGAACTCCAACAGTTCTATACAAATATTAAAGAATCTACAGTCCCATTAATAATGGTGTGATGTACTTTCTAGTTTAAACATGAAGAAAAAATAGACAAGTAAAAAGAGCATAATGGTGTGATGTACTATCCTACATTTATCCTTCCTCTCTTCCATATTTGTTCTAAGGCAGATATTTGGAACTGTGATCAAATAGAGATTTGCATGCCTTAGTATAAAGGAAAAAAGATCATGACATTAACATTATCAGATGATGAAAAGTATGAATGACAGGTGATAATGCTAATTCAAGAATCACAAATAAAGAAATGAAAAGTAAATTATTATCAACTAATTGATTTATGGAGTTATGAAGGTTAAACAGATGAAATTTGATGCCTTGTTTCAATATCTTAAAAGCTATTCTGAAAACTAGATTGACCATGATAAAATACTTCAATAGCCTTGAAAATACTTCAAATTTCAAAACATTAATTGGTGATAAAAGAAAACAAAGTGTGTATATGAATAAACCATAAACTTCTCAAAGACATCTTAGCAGGTATTGGAAATTGTTTTTAAAAATAAAGTGCTTTTCAAAGACTGTACAACATCTGACCTCATCAGGTTGTCTTCAACATCTTCTCCTCGTCATAAAAGACTAGTGATGATGGACGGCCACGATTGTACAGAAGAGTAACATTGAGATTATGTTAAACAACATACTTAATATATAAGAACTAGTGACGATGGTCGTCCTCTCTTCCATGCCGCAAAATGCATGTATCCCTGGAACAGTAAATATTTTGATGAAATATGAAACCTTAAATAGAAAAAATTTACATGTCTTCGTTAAAAGGAATTGAAAAAAAAAAGGCACGTACTTAACTGAATTCCTCTTACTACTCTCTTAACACCCATTATTTCCTTCTTCCAGAAGACAAAATGCTGCATTGAAGCTGTAAATAGAAGAGCATTACATGCCTTAGTATAAATTAATTAATATATTTAAGATATTTATTTTTAAAAATAAATTAATCTTTACCACGAGTCACCAAGAAAAATATTAAACAAGGCCCATGTATCTTATTTTGTATTAATGGGTCAATCCATTCTTTAACAATCAAATTAAATGTTAAAAGGTCAGTTTTACAATATATATATAAATATAAATTTTGATGAAATAAAATTAATTTTATAAAACTAAAAACAAGTGGAGTTACCTGACCTCAGGAGAGGAGACCAACCTCTTTCATTTCAATGTAAAGATAATGAAATGAAAAGTCAACAAATAATGTGAATATAATTAGTCAATTAACTTGGGAAGTAAAAATTGGCAGCCATATATTATATTTATTAATTGTTGAATTGGACCATTAACTTAAACAGATGAAATTTGATGCCTTTTTTCAATATCTTAAAATTGAAGTTGAATATTCAATCAGAAATTGGATGGAACAAGTACATTTATTTAAACAAAAATAAAATATTACCTCTAATTTTCCCCTTCATCAATCATAGCGTAGCAGGGGACATTCATAAATATCTTTTTTCAATGTTGTATTCTGAACAAGGTGGTTTGGTAGTGCCTTCAATTTGAGGCAGCATTCAATTTGCAAGGAAACCAGAGATGGCATTATTGTAATCTTATAATCCCACTCTTTCCATTCATCCATATCACTAAACTCAATTATAATATCATCATCTTCTTCTCCCTTTCTTATAATCTTATAATTCCATTCTTCCCGTTCATCCATATTATAGAAACCGAGATTTTTCAATTTGGGAAAGAAAATAAATGATGAAGATGTGCTATCACTCTCTATTCCCAAAAATTCATTGCTCACTCTTTTCACACTCTTCATCCTCCATATTGATAACGATTCAAGGGATGGCAATTTTCCAAGGGAGGCAAATGCTTACAGTTTTTGCATTCATAGAGCTTTAATTCCTTGAGCTTGGTTAAGGACATCATCCGGTGGAACAAAATAGTGTTGCCTTTGTAATTTTCTAGGCATAACTTCTCCAAATTTAAAGGTTGTTTTAATTTTTCAATAAGTGTTTCATCATCCTCATTTGTCCTCTCTCTTTCATCTTTTCTGAAATCCAGATGCAAAATAAGAAGGTATTTCAAACCTTCAAGGTTGCATGCTTTATTATCATTACCAACAACGAATGACGTTAAGTTTCGGAGATTAGTCAATCTTTGAATTCCTATTGGCATGTATCTTAATGACCAGACCCTATCATTTTCTATATGCCTTAGGTTTATTAATTTTCCAATCCCTTGAGGTAATTCTTCCAGATCTATACAATTACTAATGTCTAAAGTTTGCAAATTATATAGTCCACATAATTCTTCAGGAAGTTTTCTCATTTCTAGATTTTTCAAATCAAGATATCTCAAATGTATCAATTTTCCTATCTCCTTCGGAATGTTGTGAATATCATTTCCACCAATACTTAATGCCTTTAAGCATGTCAATTCACCAAATAATTTTGGTAACATATTAGGAGCCAATGGACCCAAGGAATCGTCAAAATTATATAGGAAACTGCAAATCCTTTTGAGACTAAGAATGGAATCGGGAAATGAACCGTTTCTATGAATTGTTACCATCACGTGACAAACTTGGTCATGATAAGAAGAGTTTATGATTGGATCCTTAAGACCATCAACTTCTATCGAGATACACTCATTCTTACTCAGGAATTGGGCAGAGTCATGCACTAAATCATGCATTTTACATCCATAGATATTATTGTCATCATCTTTTTCAAACTGTTGAAAGAATGAGCGTGACACTAAGTAGTCAAAATACTCTTGACCAACTAACTCCATCACCTTATTTTCATATTCTTTTAAATAACCATGTGCCATCCATAATTTAATCAAATAATCTTTATCTATTCTATAATCCTTAGGGAAGATGGCACAATATACGAAACATCGTTTTATCATAGAAGGCAAATCATTATAACTCAATAATAATGGTCGAAAAATATCCTTTTCTAATTCTTCAAGTTTCCATAATTCACTATCTAGGATACTTTGCCACTCTTCCCTATGTTTCTTAAAGCGTAAGAGACTCCCTATGGTCTTTACAGCAAGAGGCAAACCCTTGCACGTACGTCAAATTTGTCTGCCAGTCTTTTCAAATTTTTGACACTCCTCTTGAGACATACCGAAAAATGCTAATCGCCTAAACAACAACCAACATTCTTCTTCAGGCAACTCCTTAACATTGATACTATCAACTGATCCCATCATACGTGCAACCGAATCCTTACGTGTGGTAATTAAAATTTTACTTCCATTGAGACCATTCTTCAAGCAATGATACAATGGTTCCCATTTTTTGTAATCCTCATTCCACACATCATCTAAGACCAAAAGAAATTTTTTTTCCTTAATAAATCTATTAATATGTCCAAGAAGTGAATTTAATTCTCTTAAATCTGAAGCAGAATCCTCTAAATCCTCAATGATTGCTTTAGCAATCCTATACTCATCGAAAGGCTCAGATACACATACCCACATCCTATAGTCAAAACTATTTACTACCTTATTATCGTTATAAACAAATTGAGCCAGAGTTGTTTTATCAATTCCTCACATCCCTATAATAGAGATCATAGGAAGGTGTTGTTCACTACTTTCACACAACTTACATACTAAAATACTCTTGTCATCGACTCAACCACATATCTCAGACACATCAATAAACGAGGTACTTTGTACTCGTTCAAACTTTTCAACACTTCTAATTGTGTTAAAAGTATACATATCTTTTTGTTTCGCAATGACATCTAGATTTTCAGTTACTTCTTTTATCTTCATTGCAATGTCATGACGTAAAATAACTTGAGGTAAACTAACTTGTTTGAATGAAAAGCAAGAGGAGGGAAAGAAGAAACGCACCTTCTTCTTAGGAACATCAGCATATTCAACTCCCTCAATTTGCTGTTTCAACATTGCATAGTTCCACTCATCCAACACATCTTCAATGTCGTAGGATGCGTGTTTGAGCCGATCTAACCAAAGTCTTATAGTTTTCTCCTTGACTTGTCTTTCCTCCGCATCAATGAGCACAGCTTCAATAGCTTCAAGATTGCTCCTCAGCTTTTTGACTTCTTTGTCGACACCAACAATTAGCTTCACCTCCTGCTTTATTTCGTCACCAATGATTGAACTCAGTTGTCCCAAGAAACCAGAAACAATTGCATCAGCCATGATATCAGAGATGGCAAGTGTTTGAATTGTAAGATATTAGGTTTGATTGTAAGTTTGAAAATGCTTATATGCTTTCAATTCTTTATAAAAAGTTGTAATTGAAAGAAGGAACATAAAAGATGATGAGAACCGAATATGCTTGGCCCAACACTTTCATTTTCTCAATCACCAAGCAATTGGCAATGTGATGCTTTTAAGGTGGTTAAGGCATAGAATGTAGCTTGATTTCTCCAAGCTATTCCCAACAAGTTTCTTTTTGGTATAAGGTTTTTCTTTTGCTCAATTTCATTGCTTTGTTCTTGTCCCATTTCTCAAACCAAGAATCCGATGCAAGAGTAGAAAGCAAGTAAAGGGAGATCAAAAGAAAAAGATTAAATCTGATTGCAAAAGGATTTGATTTATGATTTAGGATGAATATGAACATTCACATAAAGAGTTGGATTGGATTTCCTTCAGGCCATTAACTATGACCCAAATAGCTTAATTCTCAAGTGCCAAATCTTTACATATATACATTGATCTATATATAGAAGATTACATGCCATAGTTACATAAATATTCACGTCCAATAAATGAATAAAAAAATAAAAAATCAATCAATTTTGTCAAACATTCTCTCAAAATTTAAGTCTTTTAAGGTAAGCTTTAACTTTAATATATCATTAATATTTTACTTATAACTAGTTGTAACTGAATCATACAAATAGACAAAAATTACATAAAATTTATGTAAAATGATTAATTTATCATTTGTTTTTTATTTGTTTGTATGACTCAATTGTACAATTCAATTTTAAGCGTATCATTGCTTTAATATATTTATTTTTAAAATTAATTAACTCCCCAAATATTGATCTCTACTACAAGTCACCAAGAAAAATATTTCACAAGGCCCATGTACCTTATCTATTCTTTATCTATTAAATTAAACATTAAAAGGTCAATTTTAAAATACGTATATAATTTATTTATTCTATATTTCTAAATAACCAATAAGAAAATTTTCTATTGATAAATTAGATTTAAATAGATATGATAATGTAAAATTGTTTAATATTATACTCGACTCAAAGTGGCTACTTTAGTTTATTTGATTTCTTGTATTATAAAAATATTTTTTGATTATTATGATTACTGGGATTATTATATAAGGAAATAAAATTGAAGAGCATTAATATATATATATTATCTAGAACAATTAAGGGGAGACTATATAATTGAAACAATAATATTTTATTTACAACTGAGTCATACAATTGAATCATATAAACAGACAAAAATAACATAAAATTCATATAAGCTCTAATGGAAATTCATACAATTGTAGAGCATTAACAATTACATAAAATAACTACTCTATCTTTTGTTTCTGGTCTGATTGTATGATCCAGTAATAAACCCTAATGGAAATGTATTACCCTTGCGTGGAAGTTGTGGTTTCTTTCCTGATTGGTCCTTATTGCTGGTTTCGTCTGGTTGGCCATCTCTCGGCTGGACCATTCCTCTGTGTATTTCTTGGGTGGGTTGCTTGGAGTGCCATTTCCTATAGTTGGGCTGGATGTCGGCTTTGGTGTGATCTTGGTGGGCTTGATGACTGCATTTGTTTAGCTATTAGAGCTTAGTTTTTGCAAAGGCCTAGTTTTAGTTTGGGTTTTTTTTGTATAGGATTATTTATCCTTTTGTCTCTTATTCTTTTTGTTGAGCATGGGCCTGTCCAAGTTTTAGCTTGAAGGGGAGTCTTCTCTCAAAGTGTGTTTTCTTTTTTTCTTTTTATACAATAACCCGATTTACCAAAATAAATAAATAAATATATAGCAATTTTTCATGAAAAGAAGACTAAAAAGATAACAATATACAAGAGACTAGATGAGGTAATTTAAAAAAAAATAATTGACCCTTATTTTCATAATTTTCGATAAAAAACAATTTTCTTTGAATTTTCATCTCTTATATTTAGTTGATAATAGTGAATCGATAATCAATCAAATAACAAATAATAAATAGGATAAATTAATTATTTATTGTAAATATTATTATTATGAGTTAAATACCCTAAAATAACAAATTAAAAGTTCGTAGAATTTCCCCTTCATCTACAAGTTAAATAAAGGGACACTGGGTAAGGAATTTGTTCTAGTAATTCAATTTCTCTTCTATTTATGTATCATAGATCACTCAGGTGTTTTCTAATCCTACCCACTCTTTAATTTTTGTACTTGTTGTATCACATAAACTAAGAATTGAAAATCCATCTCAAAGAAAGAGATAATTGGTTGGTATTCATTATTCTTTGATTTGATGCATTTTTTAATGTTTTGATAAAAAGTAATTGTATAGAAAGAATGAAACAAGTACAACCTATAAGAAGGGACCCTTTCAATCTAAATAAACATCTTGGATCGGCCCAAGTGCTCAACAATAAGTCGAGAGACATAAGGATATACAATCCTTTACAATCAAAGCCCATAATAAAAACCAGACGTGGACACAAAGAAAGTCAAAAAGCTATACAAGCTACAAGTAACAAGCCCAAAAGGAATTCTCCACGTTCAGCCCATGGTCAACAAGAAGGGACAGCTCGTCGTTCTAAGCCGACCTCCACAACTTGGTCCAACCGAGAGTCCAAGACTGCCCGACCTTGCACTTGCAAGAGTCCCAACACCAGATCCACCTATCCCAACAGCAAATCATAAACATCAACACCAAAGACTACCCATCCAAACAATGTTCCATTAGCTTACTATACACTTCAATACACTGCCCACTTTCAAAAACTTCTATCCATCCAGAAAAAAAGAGTTGTCATGAAAAGTGTGGGGTCTGCTCCATCAGCTGAGGACAGCAAGCTTCATTTGTTGATGCTTGATTTTAATACCAACTGCTCGATCGTGCGAAATGCTAAGGAGACTTTGAAGTCACACGTGATATGAGGGTATTGAATTTAATAAAGGGCGTAAGACAATATTTAAAGTGGTTCAGATACTTAAAAGCGAATCATACATCCACTGTTATTGTATTGATAAGAGGGTAGAGGTCAGGTCGCATTCAGCGAGCTAAGCTACCGTTTAAAGAGAATACAAGAGAGAGAGAGAGAGAGAGTAAGCTATTTTAGAGTAAAAATTAGTCAATCCCGCAAATGAGAGGGAATACCTATTTATAATGGGATAAACCAAGGTAATGATTATTAAATCTGCAAGTGGGTGGGTACCGTGCAAATCCTTCTTTACGTCCCATTGCTCACCTGCCCGAGTGATTTCCTCGACTTATGCAGGGTTTGGACACGTGGACGATTTCCAACCATCTGCTAACCTAGCACTCACCCACTACACTGACAGGAGCTTGCCACTTACGCCATTACGTGACGTGGCTGCGTCCGAACGTCGTAGATCCTTCCCAAGTTCTGACCACCCCACGCTGACAAGGCTCCACGTCAGCCCTACCTTTTTAGGCAGAACATGATTAATTCAAAGAAAAGCAATTTTCCAGCCCCACTCCTTAAGGTCAAATAAAGTCAACAAAGAAAAAAAACCAAAAAACAGCAATTTTCCCCCTCCTACATAATCCATCTAACACCTCCCTTAAGCCATAGCTAATTAATCCTTCCCCTAGATAAGAAAAAACTGGATTATTGCGAACATTCCAGTCCCAAAACTCTCCTGCCAAAATACTTAATAACAACCAACATTTGCTGTACACACCCAAAAACAATTGAAGTGCTACAAACACCAAACAATCAGTAAGGACTTTGTTGATGCTTGATTTTGACACCAACAACTTCATACATGTAAAGTGCCAAGAAGTCACACGTGAGCTAATTATAGTGAATGGGTGAGATACTGTTTGCATAGTAACATGAAAAGACGTAAACAATAAAAGAGATAGTAAGATTTTTATAGTGGTTCAGATGCTTAAAGCGAATCCTACATTCACTGTGTTTTTATATTAATTTATTCCTGGTCGTTAGACAGGATTACAAGAGGTCGCGAATTGCCATCTAGTATATATTACAAGTGCTTGGTGTTCTAAGTGTTCTTAGAGAATGTCAAACCAATCTCTTTCTAGTAGTATGTTTATGTTATTTTCTTTGTTGAATTCAAGAGTGTCTGATCTTGATTTTGTGACGAGGAGTGCCTATTTATATATATTGTGCTCAAGGTAATGATTACACTTTTGTAAGTGGCTTGATGTCGTGCAAATCTCTCATATCTTCCCATTCGTTGAGAACTCAAAGAATATCCTTAAATTAAATTAGGCTTGACCAAGTGTGCAAACCAAATTCATTCACAGACAAATTCTTGAGTCGGTTGAGTTGTTGACAGCTACATTCCATCTGTCTTTGGAGACATGGCATATTTTGGGCGGTGAAATGCTTTCTTGAACTTTGATTGGTGTTTAATGATGTCAGCATAGATCAACCCTTATTTTAGGCATATAGACTTCAGAAAAGAGACTGTCCTTTACGATAATGAGCATTGTTTTGTGTTAATAACACATGGTAATCTGTTGGTGATGAACTCTTCTCGCTTTCTTATGTGCAATCTTACATGAATCTTATTGAAATGGTAGCATCCAGTAAGAGAGCAATACTTCCCTGGAAAAAGAATTCTTCTTGTCAAGGCTGCCCAATCCAACCTCTGCAGAGGGAGGTTAATAATCAGCCAACCAAATCTTTGGCAAATGAAGCAGCTAGAGAGGATTGAATGCCGCAAAATCAGAATGAAATCTGCACAAAAGAAAATGTTAGAAGTAAATCGAGACTTCCCACTATTAACAATTTGTTCACATTCCACAACTCTCTCATCAACAAGCTTCCAATCATGTCCACCCAGCAGCTCCAGGAAATGAAGTTCACAAGTAAGAATCTCCACCAGTATAGGATCCATCTATTCCAAACAATCAACAATATACATTTTCTCCTGCTGCAGAACCAAACAAGGAGAGATTGTCCCTGTTTGATACTGCACCACGAGTAATTATTACACCACCACTAGCCCATTCTCTTAACACTCAGCCAGCATGACCTGTCCTGCCCATTCTTAATACAGCTCTGGGGTAAACCCCACATATACACCAGATTTCTCACAGCAGCAGTATTTTTAAAGGGTAAACTATGTGTTCTAAGCCAGACTTCCTCAAAAATAAGCTGCTCCACCTCCACACACTCTCTACTTCTTTGCTTTCCATTGAATAAGTGAAAGTTCCTCGCCTGCCATATAAAATACACAAGAGCCCCAAATAATAGCCTAAGGATAACAGCCCACAATCCCTTACCTTTGAATTTCCCAGCACAATAATTAACAGTATTCTGCCAACCCACAACATGACTGCAGAATCTGCCTTTGACTTGAATAGCTTTCCAAAGGGCATTAGAGTAAGGACATGCAAAAAAGAGGTGGTCATGTGGGTCAGTTGGTCCATGACAAAGTATACATCTTAGCTCTTCCAAATCATAAAAGCTCAAGCTTTCTTGGTGCTTGTATTTGTTTAGAAAGAGGAAAGATGAATACAATGTAGCAAGCAGATTCCCATTATGTCAGAAGGAGCAACCAGAGAGTGGCCTATCATCCCCAAAATCATTGCAATCAAGGAAAAAACTCTCTGTCTGCCTCAAAGCCCAATCAATTTCTGCATCATCTGGATCATCCCTTTTCCGGCACGTAAGTTGAAGACGAGATGCCTATAAAATCAACAAACAAATTCCACACTTCAATAAATTGATTTAGGACTAAAGAAGACCGTTGTAATACAAATATAAAACTAATTACCCTCATGAATGTTCTGTAGCTTAGCTCAATTCTAGGCTCGATGATTTCTTGTACAAATTTTTTGACCATTTTAATATCTCTTTCCCTACAGAAACTAGTAAGCATTACATTATAAATGTGAGCATTAGGAGATAAACCAATCTCTTTCATCTGACTATACAAGGTAGAAGATTCTCCAATCCTCAGACTCTTGAGAAGTCCACAAATGGCAACTGTATATGATACAACATCTAGTGGGTATTTCTCCACTATGGCTCTTCTAAACAATCTAATGGCTTTATGACATTTACCAGTTTTTATAAGTTTATCCATAATTACAGTATGTACATGTGCAGCAAGAGTAGTATGAATCACGACAATCCCTTGGTACACACTAACTGCTTCATCGATTCTTCTGGCTCCACATAGTCCACAAAGTAATCCAGAAAAGATGGACTTATCAAGTCTCATACCACTATCCAACACATCACTATATAACTCCACAGCATGAGATAGAAGTGATAAGAGCTTGAATGTTTATATTTTGTTAGTGATTTAATTGGTCTATTTATGGAAAAATCTGCTTAAAGTGTGAAATTTGGATTATTTCGTTCATAAATACCAGTCCTGGGATCACGGGTGCATTTTGAGTGTTTTCAGGTTCAAACAGGTTTTTGAAGGGAAAAGAATGATGTTGATTGGATTTACAACGCGTAGGAACAAACGGCACTAGAATCAGGGTCGAAATGAGGAAGTTGTGGCACGTCGAAGATATTACGGAAAATCTGGAAATCTGTCATCATGAGTATGCCTCGTTGTTGATGTCATAAATTGAGCTGTAGAAATTGGAATTCGACGATTCTGGTGGCGTTGGAAAGCTTATTCAGAGAGCTACAATGTTCATGTTAATAACTTATGCAAATTCTGAAGACTACAGATGCCTTGGACATAAAGAACGATCGCTGCGGTGACCATTCTTACCGCTACGGTGATAGGTCACGGGTTTGTGTAAATTCACTACCCTAATCCGAATCTGAATGGGTGAAGTTTCTAATCTTTTTCCTAAGCACGACCAAGAACCCCAGGGGATATAAAAGAGAGTTTTGAAGAAATAAAAAGGGGGACTTTTAAGAGGAAGAAGACGGCTACCAAGTTGGAGATCGGGATCCGAAGAGCTCTCGTTCACCGATTAGAGAAGTTTATCTTTTTCTTTCTTAAACTGATGTTATTGAATAGAATGATGGATTGTGTTATTTTCATTATGAACTAATTCTCTTTTCTAGGACTACAGATGTAGCCCAATTTATGAAAATGTATTGATGTTGATGTTGATTTTATATTGAGCATGAATTCTAAGTTTTATTATCGTGTGTAATGCTTTCAATTCTCAAGGGCCCGAGAGTTGAATGATATCATGGATTGGGTTGAGATCGAGAGATGAAACTTGATTTGCTTTAGGTAATAAAACCATAGATTGAATGAACGCTAGAGATAGGTTACCGTGATCTATGAGGCTCCGGGAAATTCCATGGAACTTAATGATCTCTTAGCTCCTAAATCCAACTTAGAGATAACTTGGGTTGTTGCTTAAGGGCTAATTTGCTAATTGCTCGAGAGAGAGTTAGTGGAATATTAGGGGATTTGGCTTTTAGAATACGCTTAATTAGGTTAACAACAAATGTCAATGCATAGGATTAAATTGGTGCGAAATCTATGCCCTAGGTTTAGTCATATTGATTTTTACTTCAAGGTGTTTACAAATTCTGCATTTATTTAGTACTTAATTTTTAGTTTATTTATTTTTTCATTAAATTCATTCTTAAACTTCAGTTTAATCAAATAGCAATAGAATATAATAGTTTGGTACTCGGTAGGTAGTTTCCTTGGGATTCGACACTCGTTTACTCGAGTTTTACTACTTGCACGATTTCGTATACTTGCGAATATCTTGTCAAGAAGCCCACCTTCAAAAAAGTAAATTAAAAGTGCGTTACAAACTACTATATCTCCTTCTACCACAAGTCCATTTACTAACTTGGGTAAAAGAGAAAATCTCCTAGACAAATATACATTAGATAATAAAAAAGAAAACGTATAAGAGTCTGGAACCAATTTCCTTTTTGACAAACTATGAAACACATCAAGTGCATCAAGATACCTCCCAATCTTTGATAAGCAATCTATTAATACATAGTATAAAACCACACTAATCAGGAGACCAGTTGATTGACTATCATGAAAATAATTTCGTTTTTTCGCATACCAAAGGAAAAGACTCAAAGCAATCCAATCAGAAGGGCAATATAACAAAGTTGAATATATAATGTGAGGTGTAAGAATGATCGGTTTCCTTCTATTGGGGAAATATTCATATGGGTCATAAACATTTTGGTAAATGGTGCGATGTTGTTGCACATACCTGATGGATTGATTTAAAGGATAGTGTTTTCCAAATTGTCCTTCTTTGCGCCATGTGTAACAAACTCATACTATATCTCCATAGCATATTATGCTTCACAAATTCAAAGGAAAATAGAAAGTAAGTCCTTTATTTCTTCTATCAGCTCCAATACTCGTTTCTATTTGCTAGCTGAGAAACCTAAATAAATTCATACATATGTTTACTTCGGTTTTTTTACATATGTTCTTTGTGTTTAAAGTATTGACTTCGTAATTAGATGACATTGATTAATAAACAACAAAAATTTTAGTTAATTTTTATTTTTATTGAAAATTATAAAATTTCATTATCTAGTGGTTACACGCAAAACTCAAACATTGCTTATGAGAATTCTTATACACAAGCTATATACGGTTAAACCTTGATAAATTAATATCTTTGTGACCATAAAAATCTATTAGTTAACTGATATATTATTTAATTATATAAATTAATAATTTATTGAGGTATTTTTTATTTTCTTTTTCCAAAACATTAAACTTAATGGATATACATATTAGAGTCATATTTTACAAAGGCCTAAAATCAATTTCTTTTGCAATACAAAAACACTATACCAGAGTTTCTTAATGCACTAAAAAAAGTTAGAGATGAAGTCCAAGAAGATATTAATTTCAAGACGAAACAAGTAACATTAGAGTCATGTTCATAATTTGGGATCAACCAAAAATATTATTTAATCAAGGTTATTAATTTATTTAATATTAAATTAATTTATATTTAAAAATGCAAGGTTGAAAGTAAAATAATTTATTAAAGAAAAGTGAGGCTAACCACTGGCTTTTATTTACATTCAAGTATTCAACAACTCCAAGGTTATCTTACTAAGAAAGAGTAAAAGTCATGTTCCCGCCCAGAAATAGCAAGTTTCCATTGATTTCATAAATTCAAAATTTCAGCATTAAATTAAAAGAAAACCGTTTAATTTAATAGTCAAAAAGAAAATGACATATACCGACCCAAAATATAGTAAGACAACATTAAAAAAATTAAACTTTTCTATTCGTTCTTTAATTTTGCTGACTTGAACATTGAGAAGAGTCGTTCCAGCAAACATCACTGTTGGCTCTTGTTGATGTTTCTTTACTCATTTTGCAGGTTCCAGCTTTAAAGGGGAGAAAATTCAACTCTCGGACCAAGCACCATCTCATGAGCACCCAAATTCGGACCTCAAGACTATTTCTTCATTGCAAAGGCAAAACGACAATTGTAACATTTTCAAAGCTTCATCCCCAGACCAACCCTAGATGGTCCTCTCTTGCAGTTTATAACTAAACAGTCCTTGCACCAAAACTGCGAATGTCACTACGGCAAAGAAAAGGCCTGCCTTGCCAATGCTAGTCGCGACTCCATTCAATTTCACCTCCAATGGAGTTTCATCATCTCCTCCTTCACTAAGAGTTGCCATCAGTTTACCCCATTGGGTTCTCATCCCAACAGTGGCGACCATCATCTTGCATGAGCCATCTTGAATCTTAGTTCCAGATAGCATAAAAGGATTTTCCGCATTCACCATTACTGGTTCACTCTTCCCAGCTAAACTTGATTCGTTAATCAAGACAGAAAATCCTGAAGCAAAAAGTCCATCCGCAGGAATTTGGTCTCCAATCCACAGATGTACAATATCACCAGGAAGTAAATCATAGATAGACAATTTCTGTCTGAATCCATTTCTTGTTGTCGGAATTATTATCTTCTTTTTCTCCTTGTCCAGATCCCTGAACTGTAGAGATTGGCGGTAATCACTTGTTGTCGTAACAAATACAACCAACCGTACAGCAAGAAGTGATTACCGTCAATCTCTATAGTTCAGGGATCTGGACAAGAAGAAAAAGAAGATAATTATAATTCAGGCAACAAGAAATGGATTCAGACAGAAATGGATTCAGGTCAAAGAGAATTGGATTTGAAGTAGGAGAAAGAGAAAATGGTTGCATTACTCCCTTTTTTTCAGTGTCTTTTCTGGCGCCTTCTCCTGGGTTTTAGATCAACAACAATGATAGAAATGTTATCAGAACTGTTTTTTCCATACGCTATATCCTTGAGATTATCAGCCACGGCTTGTGCCGGAGAAACCTCTTCATTTATCATCCTGCGTCTCCGTCTTAGCATGCGACGAGCAACCTCTCCAACCTCTTCGTTTGTCATGACGTCCCAAAGCCCATCACTTGCCAATATCAAACACTCATCCTCATCACTTCTTGTCATGAAAGTTATCTCTGGCACTGGAATTATCCATGGCCTTAAGTACCAATCACCTGACCACACCATTAACTAATAAGTACTATAAATAACAACCCAATCATCTTCTGTTCGCAAGTCCCATTTCTTTAAAAATAGAATAGAAGCCAGTAGCATTTTAATGTTAAGTGCTCACACCCCAACAAACAAACAAACAAACAAACAAACAAGCTTATCTTGGACGCACGTTTCAATTTCCTACTGTAATATATGGTCCATCATCTGAAATGATAAACCCAAGCAAAAATTATCAGAGGCTTCAAGTAATATGAACCAACAACTAAATCCCTATTAAAACATATGGTCGTACTTATAGTAATGGTGGTTTTATTGACAATAATCTTCATGCATGTGTTTTAAATTTGTTGTTTATTCATTTTCCTAAATGTCAACAAAACGTAATTAGATTTCTTGCAATGACAAGAACCACAAAACGTCCACATGACCACAAGATGATTTACTTCCTAGTGATATATTGTACTTGAATTGCAGCTTTGGAAACCAGAACAACATTCCACAACTTGAATGCCAAATCCGTTTAAAATAGCAGATTCAGGAATGGTGTGCCCTATAGGGCAGCGCCTTTGAATCATCTTTTGCTTTGTTTATGTACGGTTGTGTCATAGTATTAACTCTTTTATATATAAAGCAAAAGCTGTAAATGTAGAATTTCATTCATCTATGGGAGCGACCAAAAGAGAAGAAATAGATGGTGTGAACCGTGAATCAGCTGCATGCTGAGGTGACTCAAGGCAGTTGTAGAGCTAATATAAAATTAAGGTCAGTCATACTTAATTATGACTTTATGAGCATAACAGGTGCTTCAAATCCGGTCAAAGTAATTAATCAGTAATGCTTTGATTTGTTTCCTGCACTTAATTAAGCCTCGACTTTTGTTTTCTTTATTATTAAAATCTCTGGTATTAGTCTAACTTAGACTAATAACATAGATTTTCATTTAAGGATTTATTATGTTGTATTAACTGTTAAACTGTCAGCTATTAAAGTCAGTATTTAAGAACACAGTTTGAAGCTCCCAATTTTTTACCGATGAATTTTCCTAAATTCAAAATTCATCAGCAAAAAATTTGGAGTTGGGTTATGAAAGAGAGTTTGTCAAATTGGTTTGTAAGTCAATCTTTATTGTATATATAAGCAACTATTGTAACAAATCCTCAAACAGATGTATAAAAATGCATCTATTATTGAAATAAACAACAAATTTACATTTCTCTAAAAGCTAGTTTCTTGTAACCAATGTTCTGAAACTTGAATCAGGGAATGACCAGATCAACCAACTGGGTCTCACTTTGAACGATTGAACCAGTCGGACAAATCGGTCGAACCAATGATGACATCATGTTGATGTCATGTTATTAAAGAAACGTGAGGCTAACCGTTGGCTTTTATTTATATTTAAGTAGGGGTGAGCACAGGTGCAGGGTAGAACCGCGAACACGGGGTAAGAAGGCAAGGAACCAGGAACCAAAACTCGTAAAAAGGGTACCTGTTTGGAACCTGTAGGGGGTACTCGGTTTGGAACTGATTTTTAGAACCTGTTTGAAACCTGTTTTGGAACCTGGACTGTAATGAAATATTAATTGTGAAATGTGAATAATGGGAGGTTTCTATTATTTTACATATAAAAAAAATTAAAATAGAAAAAGTTAAATTTTCAAAATAACCTAATTAAATAAATATACTAATACAATTATACTTATTACATATAAATTACACCATATTAAAAACTTTAATATATTATAATACATTAATATTAAAGTTTTGATTAATTAAGTGAATAATTGGAATTATGATCCAATTAAAAGTGTTTTACATTTTTAATGTTATTAAAAGAATTATTTTTGAATAAAATAGTATATTTGATTGAATAATAATACATTTAGTTATTTATTTCAATTATCAAGTTCTAAGTATATCTATAATAAATTAGTAATTAATTAATTATATATGATAAATTGATAAACATTAATAAATTTAATTACTAGTTAAATATCATCCTTAATCAATTATAACATTACATTATAGTTAAATGATTACTTAATTAATTATAATTTTATAACATTACTTAATTGATTTATAGTATAATTAATTATAACATTACATTAATTGATTACTACTTAATTAATTGACTTATAAGTTATAACATTTAATATATTACTTAATTAAATAATCAGAAATTTAATTAATTATATTATTACATTATAAATTTATAGTATAATTACTTAATCAATTATAACATTTCATTATAAACATTAGTACAAACTTAATTAAATGATTAAAAATTTAATTAATTATAATATTACATTAAAGATTTATACACTATAATATTACATTATAGTATGATTACATAATTAATTATAACATTACATAATTAAATGATTACTTAATTGATTATGATATTATATTACAAATATTAGTAATTACTAATTTACTACATAAACATTAGCATAATACTTAATTAAATGATTAAAAATCTAACTAATTACAACATTACATTATAAATTTATAGTACAATTACGTAATTAATTGTAACATATTACATTATAATTAAATAATTACTTAATTAATTATAATATTATATTAAAGACTTATAGTATGATTACTTAATTCATTGTAACATTTTAATATTTCATTATAGTATGATTAGTTAATTACATAATTAATTATAATATTACATAATTAGATGATTATTTAATTGATTATGACATTATATTATAAACAAATGATTACTTAATTAAATTATTAGAAATTTAATTAATTAAATATTACATTATAGTTAAATAATTACTTAATTAAATTATAATATTATTACATTACATTATATTATGATCACTTAATTAATTATAGTATTACATAGTTAAATGGTTAATTAATTAGTTATAAATTTATAATATCACATTATAAACATTAGTAATTTACTACACTATTATTTATTACAATACATAATTAAATTATTAAAATTTTAATTAATTGTAACATAACATTAAAGATCTATAATCTGATTACTTAATTCACTATAATATTACATTATAGTGTGATCACATAATTAATTATAACATTATATAATTAAATAAGTACTTAATTGATTATAAGTTATGATATTATGTTTTAAACATTAGTAATTACTAATTTACTATATAAACATTAGCACAATACTTAATTAAATGATTAAAAATTTAATTAATTATAACATTATCTTATAAACATTTCATTATAAACATTAATTAAACATTATATTATAGTTAAATAATTACTCAATTAAATTATAACATTATTATATTACATTATATTATGATTACTTACTTAATTATAGCATTACACAGTCAAATGATTACATAATTAGTTATGAATTTATAACATTACATTGTAAACATTAGTAATTTACTATATTATTATATTACTTAATTAAACGATTAAAATTTTAATTAATTATAACATTACCTTATATATTTATAATATGATTACTTAATCAATTATAACATTCTATTATAAACATTAGTATATTAATTAAATAATTAGAAATTTAATTAATTATAATATTAAATTATAGTTTTATAGTATGATTATTTAATTCATTATAACATTACATTATACTGTTATAGTATGATCATATAATTAATATAACATTACATAATTAAATGATTATGACATTATATTATAAACATTAGTAATTTACTAATTTACACAATACTTAATTAAATAATTAGAATTTTATTAATTATAACATTATATTATAAACTTATGGTATGATTACTTAATTAATTATAACATTCTATTATAAACAATATTACAATATTTAATTAAATAATTAACAATTTAATTAATTATAATATTACATTATAATTAAATAGCATATTACTTAATTAATTATAACATTACAATTTACATTGTAATATGATCACTTAATTAATTATAACATTACACAATTAAATGATTACTTATTTACTTAATTAATTATAACATTACATTATAAACATTAAACATAAGTAATTAATTAAATTATTAGAAATTTAATTGATTATAACATTAAATTATTGTTAAATAACTACTTAAATAATTATAAGTATTTATAACATTACATTATAGTATGATCACTTAATTAATTATAACATTGCATTATAATTTAATAATTACTTAATTATATTACCACATTATTATATTACATTATAAACATTACTAATTTATAATATTAAATTTACTAAATTATATTTAGTATATTATAAATACCCAATTGGCCAATTATAACATTAAATTAATAAAATCTATAAATATTAATAATTTATTAATTTATCAAATAGACCCCTGGCAATGTTAGAAATTAGTATAAATAATGAACTATCTTGTAATTTTACATTTACAATCAAAGCAAAATACCCAATTCGATTAAGGTATCTCAAATTGACAAATTCTCTCCTTCTCCATTCCCAAATTGAATGATTTTGGTGAAGTTATTTGATGTGAATTGTGATGAATAATTGTTTGTGTTTTGGTTTTGATTGACGAATTTTATGTGAATTTTGATGAATTGATTGAATTCAAGTGTTGCTTAGAGATTACATGTTATGAGTTACATTGGACACAAATGAATGAATAATTGAAATTTGTTAGGGGTGTATTTGTAAACTTTTAAGGTATTTTTGTCATTTTTTAAACTAATAGGGGGTAATTGATTTTTTATAGGGTACCCGGGAAAGGAACCGAAACCTGCATTTTAGGTCCTTCAAGCTGTGAACAGTGCACGTATGAACAGTAACTGCTACAGTAACTGCTACAGTACGTGAACAGTACTTGAACAGCAATATCCTGTGAACAGTAATATGCTACAGTACTACGTTATGGGTGTTGTTTTGTGCGGTTTTTAATTCCTAATCATAACTTCTATTGACACTACTTGGCTATGATACCATTTATAGCAGGATCTTTACAACAAAGTAATGGAAGCAAAATAATGTAAATGAATGAAGTAATAGAAAAGTAATTTCAAGAAAAGTAAAGTCAAGTCAAATATTTAAAGTAAAAACAATGTAAATTAATTGAATGTAAACTGAGTCAAAATAAATTGAATGTAATGAAGAAACTTACAATCTTTATTGCTTTGATAATTTGTACACGAGAGGAAACTTTCTCTCTCTCAAAGTGTTTACAAACTTAAAATTTTTGTGATCTTTTTTTAGCTTTCTAAAACTTTCTCCCAAAACTTGATTCTTACAACCGGAAGTGATCTCTATTTATACTACAACAGACCGGATTTCAAAAGGATTTGAATCCGTTACATTAATACAACACAGGAAAAAGATAAAGTTGTTGATAAGTGATGAGCTGTTTTGGATACGTATCTTGAATTATTGATGATCTGTTCTGAAAATGGCAGACAAACTGATAAGGCTCATTAAAAGATATCTTGAAAGTCTTGCTTGTTGTCAGAGGAGCTTGACAAAGTATGTCTTGAAATTGTTGAAAATTTTTGCAAAAGCCACGTGAAAGGATTGTGTTGAAGAAGTCTTGATGTCTTTAAATTTTTGCAGAAAATCTCGACTAATTTGCTTCTGGGCAAGGAAAAGTTGAATGGAGAAGAAACTTGTCAGCGTCGATATTTTTGAATTTTGAGACTTGAAATTATTGCAGAAGGTGAGTCATCAACCTTTATTGAATTCATAATTGATCTGGTTTTGGAACATGACAAAATAGTCATCTTCATCTTGACCGCTTGGTAATTTGGTACTGTCCGAGTCTGCTTTTTGTGATGTTGAAGATCCAATGGCCATAATAATTTTGTCCATATCTTGAGGGTTTTGACATTGAGCCAACTCAGCAAGGAGTCTGGATTTTTGAGTCAAAAATGTTGATTGTTGTTGAGGCTGACATAACTGTGGGTGTTGAGAGAGCCACACTTGCACAGCTGGTGGACTAATATTTTGGATGGAAAAACTAGGCCACCATTTAATAAGAAATTTTCTTTGTAATTCTCGGAATTTTGGAGGAGGAGGAGTAGTGATGTAAAATTGCCAACTCATTATCCAGGCAATTAAGAAATTGTTGGAAAAAGCTAGCAAAGGGTCTTCACTGTTGTTGAAATTTTTTGTAAACAAGTGATATCCTTCCAAGACCGAAGGTGGAAAGATTTTTTCATTTAAACCAAAAAAATTAAACCATTATTGAAACCATTTTGGAAATGTTTTTGGACAAGTTTTGTCAAAAATGAAAAACCAGGAGTGTGTTGTATGAGTTAAACAGAAAGTATGAAACCAAGCTTTTTGATAATCTTTATAAGAAAATTCTTGGGGAATGAAGGATTGAGAAAATGGGCGTCTTTGATAAATTCCAGTACGCCAGTCTTGAGGTCTTAAAACCCTTTTAATTTTGCATTTTGAAAAAGCAATTCTATTGGGATCATTTCTATCAGGATTATGAGTAATTTCTATTGAATCAGTATCAACTAAAATAAATTCATAAAATGTTCTTGTTTTTAATAAATCATCAGGAATAAAATAAAAATCTGGAGGGAAAATTTTTGATAAAGTTTCTTGCATAGTTTGTCCCCAATATTCGAGTTCAATAATGCAAATTGATTGAGTTATATCTTTCTCAATGTATTGAAAAGTGGGATTAATGTCGACAAGTTTTGATGGGGAAGGTGTATAGGTTGGTGGTATGGTAAGGGCTTGTTGGTAATTTCTTGGTGGAGATGAAGAAACAGATTCTTCATCAAGAAGAGTAAACCGGTTTGGTTGGGTGATAATGTTTTTCTGTTTATTGGGTTTTGAGGATCTTGATTGTGAAGGTTTTGTTTGTGGGGTAATAGGTTGTTGAGGTGGTAGCATCGCATACGATGCCTTTGATTTTGGATCGTTTTTGGGTTTGATGGGAGTGCCCATCTTTTCCTCACTCTCACTCTTTCCTAATAAATCCGTGTCCTGAAAGTTTTTGTGAGGAGAGAGACTATTAGAAAAACTTTTTGATTTTTGCATTTTATCGAAAATATAATTTTGAAACTTTTGAAATCTTAATGTAAAAAGTTGAAAACAAGTTTTTGTAATGCAAGCATCCAAAATTTTGTGATAATCGAGCCATTCTTTGGTAGGGACAATTTCTAGACTCTTTAATTTGGTAATAGTGTTTATCTTAGATATTGAAATATTTTTTAATTTACTAATATCCTTTATTAATGGTGGATTGACAAATTCAAATGTTACTTCTTGTCCTAAAATATTGGTTGTAATTCCTTTATTGGTCACACTAAAAGGGTAAATTTGAGTGATAAAAGGTGTACCTAATATAACGTCTTGATCTAAATCTTTGGCTAAAATAAAGGTACTTTTAATACAAAAATTTTGTATACAAATATGAGCATTAGATAATTTATAATTAATGTTTAATTGTTGACCATTTGCTCCATATAATCTTTCTTTTGTCTTTTCATAATATTTTGTTGGAATTAATTCTTCTCTTATACAGTTTTAATCTGCTCCAGTGTCAACTAGGGCTTGTGTAATAATATCTAATTCGTGATTAATATTGATCCTAATGTAAACATGCCATTTTTGAAAGTGAATTCTTGAGATTTCATTAATAAATGCTTCTTCGGTTTCTTTTAATTCTACTTTTGAGGTTGATGGTTGTCCTATAGTTTCTTTTGAGGCTTTTAAACATAATAAATCTGTTTTGATTTCAATATTATCGTTTTGTAATTCTTTAACTTGATGTTTCAGAATATTGATTTCTTCTTGTAAATCACTTAAAGTAACTTGTGCGGGTTTATCAAATCTTTTTAATATGTCTTTTAAGTTATAAGAATCTACATCTTTTTGTTTTTCTTCGGATAAAATTAATTCTTTGAGTTTTAATAAATATTCTCTTTTAATGTCTTCATTCTGAATTTTGTCAATAATATCTAATAAAAATTCTTTTGATTTGGTGATAACGTTTATTGACTTAGGTCTAGATGTTGATATCATATTTATTGATTTCATTGCACAGTAGCATGGCCCCATGCAATCACAATCATCAGAGTCTTGTGCCGACTCACTCATTGATTCAGAAGAATTTTCTTGAATTTGATAAATCATGTCTTCATTATCTGTATTGTAACTAGATTCTTCTTCAGAGTCTGCTTGAATAATTTTTAATAATTATTGTTTCAATTCTGAATCTATTTCTAATTTTTTAATTTGATTTTTCATAGGACACTTAGTTGCGTAATGACCTTGTTGTTTACATTTCCAACAGGTGATAGGGTTTTTTGATATTTTCTTGTTAGAATATTTTTTCTTTTTGTAAGGTTTGTCATAAGATTTTTGTTCATATTTGTAATCTCTTTTATAATAAGGTTTTCTATATTGTTTTTGTTTTTTTATCTTTTTTGTACTTAATAGAGGGGGGTAATATTTTTTCATAACCATATTGACTACAAAATCCACTTAATTCTGTTTTCTTATGTTTTAATTCATTTTTTAATTTAGCTTTTAATTTTAAATCAGTGCAAATTATTAAAGCTTCGTTATTAATAAAACTAATTAAATCTCCGTAAGTTAAGTCTTCATAAGGTATATTGCCATCGTGTTTTTTGTATAATGCATTTTTGACAGTTTGACTAAATAATCTAGGTAGACCATCTAGGAACCTTTCTTTCCAATAGGGTTTCCTACAGTCTGTTCTTGTGAATACTTTTTGTAAAAACATATCTTTATACCATCTAAAATCTGCCATAGTTGGACATCTTAAGTTAGCTAATATTTCTTGTGATTTTTTCTGAAAGCTTGTTGGGTCTCCTACAAAGTTTTTGGTTATTGCATAAATTAATGTGGCTACAGCATCTCCTTCTTCATGTTCATACTCTACTTGACTAGTACCTTCTATTTTGACTTTCCTAGTCTTTTTTGTTGCGTGTAATATGTGATGTTTATGTGATTCAGGTAAATCATTATCCCACCAATTTTTTAACATTCCTGTAAATCCTGAGACTAATATTTTTGCGATTTGATGGTCAGTGTTGTCGTGTGATTTATGGGCTAATGCTGCCATAGTCATTTCTTGTAAAATATTTAATATTTGATGTTCAGCTAATCCGTCTATATTCCATTCATCTACTCCTGTTCCAGTGTAGGAAGATCTTACTAGTTGTGATATATCTTCAAATTGCATATCTGGTAAAGAAGGTCTTGGGTAATAGTTTCGAGTTTTAGGATATCTCATATTATTTCTCACTTTATTAATAGATAAGTTTTGAAAATTTTAATTTAATTCTTCAATTGGGTCGGATTCTGTAAGGACATTAATGTTTGATTTAGAGGATGATAATTCACTAAGTTTTTTACTAATATTTTCTAAAATAGTGTTGTGATTATTAAATTTAATAATTTCCTCTTTTGGAATGTCAAAGGGTTCAAAAAATGGTTTAACATATTTTTGTGAATAAAGGGGTGTTGAAGTTGATGTTAAAGTTGATGTTGAATTTCCTAAAGTTGGTGAATTTGTTGAATGTTCTATTATCTCCTTCCCGGGGTTTTTTGAAATTTTTGTAATTATGTGGGTAGTATTATCTTCTATCCTATTCATTTGTTGACTAATGGTGTGGAGAATTTGATTGGAGTAATTGTTTTGATGTTGAATATTTTTAATGTCTCTTAAAGTTGGTTGCTTTTGATCATCATCAATTCTATTAATTTTCTTAAATGGTGATGCTATTATTTCTGCTTGTTGATGTTCTATTTTAATTTCTTCTAAAGGTGGATGGACAGATGTAATAGTTTTATTTGTTGTTGTTTGCCAATTTTTTGTCGTATTAGTGGTAACAAATATAGTTTTCTTTTCACTTAAATCTTGATAACATCTTCTATTTTGTAACCAATTAAAAAAATAAATATTTTGTTTTAATTTTTCTTGTGTATTGTACCATTCAGATCTAAGGGTATTTTGTTCTTCTGGACTAAATTTTGTAAAGAATATTTGTCTTTTTTCTTTATTATAATCTTGTAAGAATTCTTGTTTTAATCTAGAAGAACTCTAGAATTGATTCTAGGTTACGCTTGGTCAGCCCGGAGGGTGCGTTGGTCACCTGAACTGCTTGGTCGCCGTGTTAGGTGGTCCCGGAGGTGGTCCCGTACCTTGGTGGTCCCGTGATCTAGGAAAGAAACTGGAACTTTTAGGTTAGAATTATTTTAGAGATGTCTAATTTCTTAAGGAGATTAGGAAGTAGCAGTAGACGCGATGATAATAGTAGCAGTAACGCTATTAGAATTAATAATCAACAACAAAACACAAATAATAATCAAGAATTAATGAAATCTATTAACACTCAAGAGATTAATATGGCAAAAATCGATCAACACCTACATAACTGGAACATACCACCAGTAAAAAAAGACACAATATATCAATCTAACCCTTAATTTAATCAAGCTGTGAACAGTGCACGGACGAACAATAATCTACAGTTGACTGCTACAGTGCGTGAAAAGTAAAAGTGAACAGTGGTGAACAGCAATATCCTGTGAACAGTAATATGCTACAGTAACTACGTTATGGGTGTTGTTTTGTGCGGTTTTTAATTCCTAACCATAACTTCTATTGACACTACTTGGCTCTGATACCATTTATAGCAGGATCGTTAAAACAAAGTGATTGAAACAAAATAATGTAAATGAATAAATGAAGTAATAGAAAAGTAATTGAAAGAAAAGTAAAGTCAAGTCAAATATTTAAAGTAAAAACAATGTAAATTAATTGAATGTAAACTGAGTCAAAATAAATTGAATGTAATGAAGAAACTTACAATCTTTATTGCTTTGATAATTTGTACACGAGAGGAAACTTTCTCTCTCTCAAAGTGTTTACAAACTTTTTTTTTTTTT
The DNA here is from genome assembly GCA_026229545.1 of Pistacia atlantica. NCBI lineage: Eukaryota > Viridiplantae > Streptophyta > Magnoliopsida > Sapindales > Anacardiaceae > Pistacia > Pistacia atlantica. Next base: position 919,435 of record CM047907.1, read on the forward strand.
TTCTAAATTTTTTCTAAAACTTTTTCTAAAACTTTCTCCCAAAACTTTTTCTAAAACTTGATGCTTACAACGGAAGTGATCTCTATTTATACTACAACAGACCGGATTTCAAAAACATTTGAATCCGTTACATTAATGCAATACAGGAAAAAGATAAAGTTGTTGATAAGTGATGAGCTGTCTTGGATACGTGTCTTGAATTATTGATGATCTGCTCTGAAAATGGCAGACAAACTGATAAGGCTCATTAAAAGATATCTTGAAAGTCTTGCTTGTTGTCAGGGGAGCTTGACAAAGTATGTCTTGAAATTGTTGAAAATCTTTGCAAAAGCCACGTGAAAGGATTGTTTTGAAGAAGTCTTGATGTCTTTAAATTTTTGCAGAAACCTTTTGACTAATTTGCTTCTGGGCAAGAGATAAAGTTAACTGGGGAAGAATCTTGTCTGAATCTTGTCAGGGCCGAAACTTTTGAATTTTGAGATTTGAAATTATTGCAGAAGCTTTGTGATAAAACTTTGAACATCTTCATAAAGATAGTCTTAAAAATATCTTGCAAATGTTGAAAATTGGACAAAGGCAATGCTGAGTCACTGCCTCTTAATCATCTTCAAATTGAGAGTCTTGAGAATTGCCCGAAAAAAAATTATCTGAATCACTGTCTTCGGAGTGTTGAGAATTGTCTTGAACTTGAGAGCTTGATAGATCATTTTCTCCTTCGTAATCATCGGCCTCGACTAATTCAGCTGCCTCTTCAGCTGTGATTAATTGTTGAATATAAGTATTGGTTTCTGATGTTGATGTTGAAGGTTTATTAAAAAGAGAAGAAGCCCACAAACTAAATGATTCTTTTGGATGGGCGTCCTTATATTTCATGAGAACTTTTTTGGCACGAATTTCGGTTTCAAGAATTATTTTGTCAATGGCTTTTGAAGAAATGGGTAAGGCTTCGGCTAATTGAATTGGTGTTGGATTTTTAAGATATAGAGATAATGCCAAAAAATCATCAATATGGGAGTCATGAAGAATTCTTTGCCAAATATCATTTGAAAACATATCTTTTTGAAATTTTCTGTGATTGTTTTTCTTTTGAGAAAGATGACGATTTTGGACAATAGTAAAAACATTTTTTGATTTTTGAAAATTGTTTAAGGGTTTTTCTCCTTGAGAATTATTGACTTTGATGGGAGTGCCCATCTTTCACTCAATTACTTTCTATCACTCACTCTCTTTATCACTCAACTTTTTCTTTCCCTGTAAGAATTCACGGGAAAGAAAATCAGGTAAAGAATTATTGTGTCCTTTGATATGTTCAATTTCAAAGTCAAAACAAGACAGTATTGCTTGCCATCTCGCGAAAATTTGTTTTGAAACTAAATTTTTTACATCTTTTTCAAAAATAAATTTTGATGCAGAAGAATCTGTTCGAATCAAAAATCTTTTATTAATCAAATCATCTTGAAATTTTGTAATGCATAAAACAATTGATAAAACTTCCTTTTTGATGGTTGAATAATTTTTTTGAGCACCGAGCCAGACTCCAGAATGGAACCTAACTAGACTTTAATTATTATCTAATTTTTGTTTTAATATTCCACCGTAACCTATATCAGAGGCATCCGTTTCTATAATAGGATAAGCTGATGGATCCAATATACTAAGACAAGGAAGGAATTTAATTTTGGATTTGATTTCTCTAACTATTTGAGTATGGGTTTCAGACCATGCAGGAGGATTTTTTCTAAGTCTTTGATATAACGGTTCACATAATTTTCTAAGGTCTTGGAAAAACTCTGCTATATAATTAAGACATCCTAAAAATCTTTGTAATTGTGTTTTATCTCTTAATTCATCAGGGAAATTATTTGCGAATTCTATTGTCCTATCAATTGGTTTAATAGTTCCTTTATAAATTTCATGACCTAAAAATCTGATTTTTGTGGCTAAAACAACTAATCCATTTCTTTTAATAATTTCTTCAAATATTTTTAAATGTTTTAAATGTTGATCTATTGATTCTGAATAAACTAAGACATCGTCAATATATACTATTGTAAAGTGTATATAAGGATTAAAGATATCATTCATAATATTTTGAAATTCTGATGGTGCATTTTTTAATCCGAAAGGCATAACGTTCCATTCGTATTTATTTATTTATAAATATATTTACACCAATAAATATGTAACCTTACAAATTAAATTCCAATATAAAATTGGACATATGAAACAATCTTTCAGCAAATTTAATTGTACTGTAAGATTACCAAAATACCCTTTCGTCATAAAATGACAAAACCCCCCTTTTATTTAATCTTCCTTAAATTGCCTTCTAAGTGTGTGACCCTAGGCTCATTATCATATCAGCAGTGGATAATATTACGATTAACACCCTATTAATCGTCTCATTATACACAGACCAAGATTGGCCTCTAGCAAGTTATCATGGCCACTCAATCGATTCGAATTTAGTGTAAACAGCTACCTATCAGGAGTATGGTTACCGGGCAATTCAATCATTTCATCATCTATTATCTCATCAAGGTTTAAAGCATATAAATAGTGTCAGCTTCAAGTATGAATCTCCTTGACAAATTCATATTCGAATATTGGACCAATTGACCAAAGAAGCAACAACTTGATTCCATTATGGCCACAGATTTAAAGTCATTGCCTTTTATCGAATATCTCACCAAGAAAATTTCTCCTGTACCTAGGAGTGATAAATCCTTCTTCGATCCACCATAGTCATAGTGTACTTCTCAATATAGCCAATCACGATTATACTAATAACCCTAACTAGGATTATGTTTGGTTAGTGTCAAACCACACCAATATTTATACACGACGCTTTGGTGATCTCAATTCTAAGGATCACATGCATCACCATCCATTAGAGAATATATTCCATAGAGACTGGGGTTACCATCTATATATGATCCTCTATATGGGTTAGTCTAGTGAACTCGTGAATAACAAGCACTCATGCGTCGGACCAAGTTGTCACTAAACAACTTTGACATGCAAGATATGTCACTGGCTTTCCATAAGGTCGTTCAACGCTATGATAGTCTTACCGTATTATTTGTGCTCTAGGTCAAAAGAATACTAGAGCTATGGACATTTCTAGAATGGTTATCATATGTGCTCATAGGGATCTCACAATCAAAGCTTATAACCATTTGATTCCCTAGTCATGGTTCCACCACTCTAGGACATATAATATTACATACAAAATACTATTGACATAATATAAATGATGCCTTTCATTGACAGAATAAGATGATAGATGGAGTCTTATTACAAAAGGTCATTGGCTCTTGAGCACCTTGTAACACCCACAGTGAGGTATGAAATTTTATTCATGTCTTAAAGTCTTTATGCTTTTATTTCAAGCTGAATGCATGAAAATTTGTTGAAAAAAAAATGTTGCAGATTTCGCTGCAACAAAGGAAGTTTGTCACCGCGGCATTGTACATGTTGCCAAAACTCATGGCAGAAATAGGCAGCTTCGACGGGGCAAAGAACTCCCTAGAAATTTTAGTGATTTTGGGGAAAATCTTACTCAAGGGCAAAATGGTCATCCCACCTATAATTAGTTGAAAGTGTGGGGAGTGAAAAGAGATAGAATGTCATGGAGAATGCAATGGAATGAGGACTTTTTGGTAATTGACTAAGGGACATAGATGAAATTTCATGGAAAGTGTAAGGGTAAAATGGGAAATTATGAGTAACTTTTTGTTATATTAAGAGATTAAGATGAAACCTTAGCCATTCTTCTTTGCCTTTCACGCCACTCTCTACCCAAATTCTCTCAAGTTCCTTCAATCAATTTTCAAAGGAAATTCATAGATTTTGGTCTAAGTTGGGTAGATTTTCAATCCTAAGCCTCAAGGTAAGACTCTTGCACCCAGATATAAGTTAAATTTTTGTTAAGTGGTGAATTCTTATGGTTGTTGTTAATAGGGTGTAAGAGAAAGAAAGTTGTGTTAAGAGAAGATTAGAGTGTTCAATTGCTCACTTTCAAAGTAAGTAAATCCAACCCAAGTTATGATTTGAGAAATCAATTGAGTAAAGAATTTTTACATGTATGTATGTGCTTATGATTTTGAGAATTGTTGATGAGATTGATGGTTATTGATGAGTAGAATTCAACCATGAGAAGTGGAATTTGTTGTATGGTGATTGATGGAAGTTTGGTTGAATTTAGAAAGAGTTTGAGTAGAATTTATGGAGTGTATTTTCCTGGCCAGGTTTAGTATTGATTTAAGCGAGTTTTACTGCAAATATTGGTGGCTTGAGAAAGAAGTAGAAGTGTAGCCAAATTAGAGTTTGAGTGTACATGCATAAGTTTATTCACTTGTGATCTTGAAATGAGCTTGTAGATGGTAGAGAATGACTTATTTTTATGCTACATGGCATTCTTGCATTTAAACATTTGCATTTAGAAAGAATAACAAGCCTGAGCCATCTACATGCATACATATACATATGTATGAGAACTTAAAGAATAAAGAGAAAGAAAGAAAAGCTATTAAAGAATGCTTTAAAAGAAGAAAAGAACAGGTTGTTGCGATGGGGAACCCATGAGTGACAGAAGAGAATAGGCCTACATGCACGCTGTCTTCAGTGAGCGGCCTCAGAATCAGAAAGAAGAAAGTGTACAGTTTGTCAGAAGTGCATGGAGACGAGAACTATACCAACAAAATATACCTAAATGCATGCCGCTTTCAGCGTGCGGCTACAGAATAGAAAGAAGAATTGTACAGTCCATTAGAAGTGCATGCAGATGAGGAATGTACCCACTCACATGGCCAGGGTTCCGAATCCATGCCTCAACTAAGTCTGATCGGCAAAGAAAGAATAGAAAGAAAGAAAAGAAAGAAAGAATAGAAAGAAAGAACAAAAAGAATGGAAAAGAAAAAAACAGAAAGAATAGAAAGAAAGAACAGAAAGGATAGAAAGACAGAACAGAAAGAAAGAATAGAATAGAATACATAAAGAAAGTATAGAACACAGAAAAGAAAGAAAGAAGAGCAACAGAAAACAAAAACAGAAAAGAAAATGCATTCTTGTATGCATTTATGCACATGCATTATGTCATTTATATTATTCAGAATTAGTTTCTCTGGTGGTCCTTACATGTCAGTAAGTGAGAAATTAGAACACAAAAAGAACATAAAGAAAAAACAGAAAAAGAATAGAAAAGAACAAAGAAGAAGAGATAAATGTTTGTAAGGAAAGAAATTCATAATTTGAACAACGGAAAGAGAGGAGTAGTTTAGCGGGTTTACTTACTGAGTAATTAGTGTTCACCCCATTGTTTTCAATGTTTTTGCAGGTAGAAGGTAAGATGCGGTCGGAGGGAACATTATGAGCGGAAGGGTTTGGCAACCACTGTCAAGTTTATTTTGAGCACTTTTATTTCTTAATGTATAGTTTTGTGCACAAATCAAGAAATTGGCCCAACTTTTGTATACTCATTTACATGTATAGATTTTCCTATCTATATGAGTTTTACTATTTATTTTACGAGTATACTAGCTAGAAAGAAAAAGCATTACACACCTTCTCTAATAGCTCATGCATAAGCACTCAATGCACAATAAGTTCCCTCATAACTGTCATATCAAACTTACCACTTATTAGAGTAGACATCTCAGTTTCCCCAACACTTGAATCTGAGGGCAGAAAGTTAATTTGGTGTTGTTGCCTCTAGGATACCATTTGCCTAACACACACTTTCAAATGTCTAGAAAAAATAGTGCTTTGGGCTGCATCATTGACAAGTCTGGACTTATAAGGGTTGCATTATGCCTTTTTTGTACCGTCTAGTAGAACCACCTCTATAAAATCTAACCAGATTGTAGATGTCTTACCTATTTTCTTTTTGTGGAATAGATTACCTTCATTTTCATTGTTCGGGAGGCTACTAGCAGTAGCACAAGTTTCACTTGCATTTGTATGTATTAACTATCGGCTCACGCTCAACCATGTTTTCATCCAACATGGGATGGCTAGCAAATGAATCCATACCTATAATTGAAGAAATAGAACACTATTAGTATTACAAAATTCAATACAAAAAATATTAATAGCTTTTACAATCAAATAATAATAATTAATTAATGTATAATGCAACACCTTAAACCTAAATGTAATTGTAATAAATTGATGGCTGAAAATTAATGTCAAATATTTGAATTGATATAGCCTTATTTATTTGTTTTTTCCTTGCCTTACACAATAATTATGATACAACATATCTATGCTATTAATATTCAGTAATATGGGTAAGTTTCGCATATGAGTTTTGAAATTAATAATTTAAAGGATAAAATATTGATCTAATTGACTTTAAACTCATGTCACAATTTACTGAAAATAAAATGGAGCGTGATTCTTTCATGCTTAAGTACATAAACATGATTTACCTCTTTTAAATTAAGGGGATTGGAATAAAATAATCAGCCTCAATTAAATGGACCTGAAGTTTGAACTTTTGTACTTTGTACAAAAGGAATATGCCAGTGAAGTGACAATGGATTGTTGGATGGATGTTTTGGTTTATAATAATTTAAAAGAAAGCTCCATTAATGAAAATGATTAGTGGGACGTAGAAAGCTTAAAATTGCGATAATAGAAGACAGATTTGAGCCAGAAAAAACTTACAATATATCATAATTTTTCAAGTGACTGACTTCATATAAGAAAAAGTAAGCGAAAAGAACATCTACCACAACTGATGATTATTACCCGTCCTTTTTATTGTCTTAATATAGAGTGGAAAGAAAAACTTACTTTTCAGGAAGCTGGAAAGTGGGGTAAAGCTCACTTAAGGCTTTCACTACTTCTGAATAGTGCGCAAATCTCTCGACCAAACAATATCTTCCACTGGCTGATGGAACCTCAAAATAATAATAACAATCATCACTAATATTTTCCAAGATTCAGAAGATGTAAATAAAAAATAGAAATTTAGTAAGCACAAAGCCAAGTAAATTGTTATTATTATTTTGACGACCCGTTGGAAAATGTTGCACCCATAAAATGATAAAATTAAAACAATAGCATGCCAGGAAACACCAAAAATTAGCAGAGAAAACAAAGTGGAAAAAAGCATAAAAAAGCATCCCAATACATCACATTCTCTCCCCGCATGCCAACTCCTTCATTTCTTATCAACTCAAATAATAACAATGCATCAAACAAAAAAAGATTTAGGGATTTTAGTTTTCACAGTACTTGAGAGGCTGAAAGGCTGGGAGGAGATGAAGCAGGACGGTGACTGGCGAAGGAGAGGGAAGAAAACGACGAATGACAAGACGATGAACAGATTTGCGATTTTAGTTTTCAAAGTAAAAAGGCGAAGAAGGAGAGATCTTTGTGTTTTAGGGTTTCTAATTTCTTATTCCTGAAATTAATTCCCAAATCGTTTTTTACCTTATTTGAATATGGGTAGGTCTGCAAATTTTAGAACTCATAAATTTTATATGACCCCTATAACTTTAAAAACTATCAAAGTACTTGAGCTTGGAAAATTTGCAAGCTTTTCGAATCGAGTTGTACCGTGATTGAACTTGACTAGAAACAATATTCTAGCTATTTGAGCTTGAGCTCAACTTAACTATTGCCAAGTCGAGCCTGAGCCAATGCCGAGCAAAGTTTGAGCCTCTTGCATGATGAATGTCACCTCATCTACTACATGACATGGCATCTGATGTGGTAAGTGCCATCTCATTTGTCACATCACTAAGATGTCACATCATTTCTCCCAAAAAAAAAAAAAAAAAAAAAAGGCTCTAACCCTAAATTTCAAATTTTGGGTTACCCTAAATCAAATCTCTCTTCCAAAAAATTCATTTTGCCTAAAATACAAACTCTAAAAATTATCCCAATTCAATTTCAATTTTTAAAACCCTAGCCACCACATTCTCCAATCTCAATCCCACCACAATCGTACTCTTCCATTTTTGCCATCGTCCACTCATTTGCAACGTCCCGCACCATTGCCGCACTCTTCCATATTCGCCACCATCCATTCATCTGCTGCGTCCACCACGAATTGGGTAACTTTCCCATTTCTTTTTGTTTTTGTTTTTATTTCATTATTGCTCTTGTTGTTGTAATTTGTGTAAATACATGTCTTGAACCACATAGTATCCATCAATTGCAATTACTGTTGTAGTTTTTCGATTCAAGGGCAGTACCTACTTCTTCACCCTAAATTGTGAATACTACATATCAATTTCCCGTACATTTTCTATCATCTTTTATTTGACCATTTTCAAATATATATTTGGATACCTAATTTTATAAGTGTGTATTCAGCTAGGCCCCGAGATTCACTGCACAAAATTTGCCCCCACTTTTCGGAGTTCAAAGTTGGGCTTCGAAAACTCATCACTTCTACATTGTCGACTAACATGGACTTTATGGCTGAGGCTGTCGTTTCATACATGCGACGCAATCGATTCGATTTCCAAAGCAGTGGACTTGAACAACTTAATGGAAACTGTTGGTGTCTGGTGCAAGGCTTTGCTACAAGGGGGGAGAATGACTCTTTGCTTCCCCGGTTTAACTACGCTTTAAATGAAGACATGCATGCACAACCTTCTTTGGTGTCTCGAATCGTTTCCTACAATGAATGTTAGAGCGACGACACTCCGATGACCCATGTTCTTTATGGCGGTTATTCCCGATCGTGGGAATCTCAAATGGTTGGATTGGGTTCATAGAGTCACCGAGACTCAGGCGACTAGTCACCATTCTACTGCTGCTAGTTTAGTTGAATGTTTCGAGCATTCAGATCGTTTTATAATTCTTCTCCGAAGTACTCCGTTCATTTCCTTTTTAAATACCAAGGTATACCCTTCCTTTTCTGCAACGTTTTTCTTTTTGTTGCCAGAGACCGGTAATGATGGCAGTTTTTAACTAGCAATTTGCTTGAGTTGACTAGTAAGTGCTTCTACTTTCTCTTTTTTTTTAGATGTCGAGTGGAAACAACATTAATACTCCCTCAGACAGAGTTCGCAATTATAGTGATGACTTACGGCTATCGTCACTGTTTTCCCTCCCCTGCAGTCGCGTAAATATGAACGTAGTTTGATACTAGCCAAAGTAATGTAATTTACAGTTATCAATATAGTAATAATTGGATATATTAAGAAGTACATTATGGCTTTAGTGGATTAACAAATGATTCATCACTTCGGGATATAGTACAAATTATCTCAATGAGATATTCGGTAAGAGACAATGACTTTGAATTTGTGGCCATAGTGGAATCGAGTTAGTACTCGGATGGTCAATTAGTCCAATTACCAAATCTAAATAACTTATACTTGAAGCTGACTTCATTTCTGTGCTCAAAACCTTTATGAGATAATAGATGATAAAATGATTGGATTGCATGGTAATTATACTGTTAACAAGTAGCAAATACATTGAATTCGAATCTATCAGGTGACCATGACGCCTTTCTACAGGCCAATCTTGGTCTGTGTGTAATGGGATGATTAATAGTGTGTCGATTGCAATATTACTCACTACCGACATGATAAGGAGTCTATGGATTACAAACTTAAAAGGCAATCTAAAGAAGATAACGTGCGAAAGATATTTCTGTCATTTACAAATGAAAAGGTATTTTGGTAAATCTTACAGAACAATTAAATTTGTTGGAAATGTTGTTGTTTGGATCCAATTTCGTATTGGATTTAATTTGTAAGATTACACATTTATTCGAACATATATATATATATATATTGGTGTATATATATTAAATGAATAAATAATCATTATTTAAAATAATATATCAGTGTATATGCGTTTTAAATAGTGAATTATTATTATACGGTTAAGGCAATAATAATAATATACCAAACCAACTTTTTCTTGGGCACTAAGTAAAGTCTAATTTAATTACATATTAGTGGAGGGTATTTTAGTAATATCCTCGAGACTCTAGGTTAGGGTTTGCCTATAAAAAGGGGCCTTAACCCTATTGCAAAAAAATAGTTCATTCTTGCCTCTCAAGCTAAAGCGTAGATAGAAAAAATCTCTTAATTTTTCATAACCCTTAATCTTCTTTAAACATCACAAATCAAACTAGCAAATTGATTGGGTGTTGATTCTTGCCTTTGTGTGGATATCATCAGTTCACTTCTATCCTTGAAGTGTGAGAGTTTTTCAACGACCAAGCGGTGGAACCATCAACGTGGGTAAGAATCTAAAACCTTGAATGGGTTTTGGTGTTCGATAACTTGCAAACATCATATATCTCATATTAGGATTTTGGGCTTCAAGTTTAATAGGTAAATTTTTTGTTTTTCGTTGCATTTTACTATGATTAATTCCTAACACCTGATTGTTTTGGTTTCCCTTGTGCAGCTTTTCTTGTCAATGACTATCCTTTCTCAATTGGCCTACACAAGCCTCTTGGGACGCGATGCCACTTTCGCGCAACTCCAATTATCCAAAGGGGAGATCATGGAACTAAGAGGTGTTGTGGCTGATCTCGAGAGGTAGCAGCATGGGACGCAGATTGGGCTTGACGCCCGGGACCAGCATATCATTCCCTTTCAAGGGAAATGCTTGAGCTTTGTGTCCAATTGCGGACGTTGCAGGGGACGGTCCGCGAGCTCCAACTAGCAAGGCACCACAGCGAGAGGAGGGCGAAGTCTCAAGGCTCGTCCCCCTCGGGTGAGGGGTAGCAATTGAGCTGCGCCCGTTTTTTGTTTTTTTCTTTTCCCTTCCCGCTTTTATGCGGTTTGTAAATAAAAAAGACCTTTTCATTTTCTGCTTGTTTCCCTTCGAATTTGTTGAATGCTCTCTCTTCTTAACTTTGCTAAATGTTAGTCACAACTACGACCTAGCACTTCGCTTGAATTCCATCTTGAGCGCTTGAGATCGCATTATCATCTTTTGTGAACCTTTGGAGTTCGCGACTAGCGATGTCGCGTACTCTCGTAATTGGCAGAGTTTAGGTTGCTATGTCACCTGTTTTCTCACACTGGTGGACGTAAGTTATAACGATGGTGACTTTTGTAACACCCATATCAAGGAACGCAATTTTATTTATGCCCTAATACCCTTAGTTGGATTTTTTTGAAGTTACCTTAAACAAATGTGGAAAAGATTCCTTAAAACTTCATTAGGGGTAAAATGGTCTTTTCACTCATAATTAGATGAAAAAGTGGGAAGTGAAAGGAAGCAAAATAATGTGAAGAAGATAATGAAAATGACGGTATTTTGGTAATTGACTAAAGGACATAGATGGAATTTCATAGAAAGTGCAAGGGCAAAATGGGAATATATGCATATAATATTAGATATAAGGTTTCTTCAGCCCTTGTTCACGCCACCTTCACCCCATTTTCTCTCAATTTTCTTCACTAAATTTCAAAGGGGAAATCATAGGATTTGACTTGGATTTTCATAAATTTTCAATCATAAAGCATCCAAAGGTAAGATTCTAGCACAAGGAGTGTGATTAAACTTTAAAGTTCTAAATTCTTATGGTTTTTATATGATCTAGGTCCAAGAGGAAGAGACTTTTAGTAAAAGGAAGTTATATCACACATTCAAGGTAAGTAAACCTAATTTGAGCAAGACTTGTGTTGAAAGAATTTTTGCATGTCTGTATATGATGGTATGAGAGAATTATTGGCTCTTTTTTATGTTTAATGATGCATAATTTCCAGCCATATGAAGTAGTGTATGAGTTTGTGATGATTTGGTGGAATTATGGAAGAATTAGTGATAAAATTTTTGAAGTGTTGAGAATTGTTGAAAATGGTCAAGTTTGATGCCATAATTAGTAAGTTTTTGCTCAAATTTTGGTGGATTTAGAGAGATGTGGAAGTATAGCCAACATGGTAGTTGCATGTGCATATGAAGTGTCTGATGAAAATCCAAAAAGAAAATGCATGCATGAGTTGGCTAAACCTTATTGAAGAAAGAGTTAGAGAAATGCAAGAATTGAAGTAGAAAGATTATATAGGGCTTAACCAAGTGTAAATGTTAGTATTCAAGACTGTATATTGTTATGCCAAAATTTATAATATCACTTGGTCATCTTAGTTCCATGAGAGAAATGGCCCTTAGTGCTTAGTTCTAGTTACTTGAACCTTTACTATTTTTTGAATAGCACATGAAAGTGTTATGAATTACAAGTTAAAGTATTACTTTGATATGACAATTGTGATAGTAGAGAATGGTAGAATATGTCATGACATACCATTCTGCCATAATGAATTTTCAAGTTTATATGTGAACTTGGAAAGCATATTAAAGAATGGGCTTGATCATGCATATATTGTACATATGATTTATATATAGCCTTGATTTAGTAAATGAGAATATGAAATAATATGTTAGCAAAGAATGAAAAAAAAAGAAAGAAAAGAAAATGGCTAGTAGTTTTCTTTTAAGCTAACATGCAAGTATGTATATTTTCTCATTTACTAAAGAATGCAAGTGTAGAATTTCCATAGCTTGGAAAATCATGTTGAAATGTGTATAGTATCTCTTTCTGTTCTCTTTCTACAGCATGCTATGTTATGAGGTTGTTGCGATGGGGAACCCGTGAGTGATAGAGATGTCCACATGCACGCCACCATTAGTGAGCGGCATCAGCAGAGAGATATAGTATTTGTACAGTCCGTCAATAATGTATGTGGATGAGGACTGTACCCAACTGAGCATACCTACATACACACGGCCATCAGTGAGCAGCCACTACAGAGAGATATAGCATTTGTACAATCCGTCAGCAGTGCATGTAGATGAGGATTGTACTCACTCACATGACTAGGGTTCCTAATCCATGCATCAACCTAGTTTGATTGGCAAACTAGAATAGAAGAAAGAAAAGAAAGAGAAACAGAGAAGAAAAGAAAGAGATACAGCATAAGATACAGATAACAAAAAAGAAAAGAAAGTTCTTTTCTCAATACAGTTTACTATTCTGCACATGTATTATGTTACTTACATGATTAAGTATTTCTTATGTGCTCGACGATATACAGTTTTATTAATTATTTTTGCACGTTGATAAGTAGCAAATCAGAGTATCTGAAAAGAATGCAGAATATTAGAAAAGAACGAAGAATATTATCAAAGATTAAAGTGAGAAAAGGAAAATCAGAACATGAGTAATAAAGGAAAAATAGTAGTGCAGTTTGGTTTACTTACTGAGCAATTAATGTTCACTCCGTTATTCTACTATTTTGTAGATACTTAATGATTTATGATCGAGTGGTACGTTAAGAATCGAAGGAGTTTGACGACACTGTCCAAGACTACCTTGTACTTATTAAAGTATACTAGTTATTTTGTGTATATATTTATATAAAATAAAATTAGAATTTTTAGATTTTATATTATATACCTTTATGTATATATGTTTGTAAAAATTATTTAATAAATTTTATCACATATTTTTTTTAAAATTACTAACTAGAAAATATATTACAACTTTCTTAGTAACCTCGAGGCTTCGTTTCTCTAATGCAAGCTAGGGTACCACAATGGTTTATGCGATGGGCAAGGTGTGGACCATTTCTTCTTGGCGCGAACTTGGGCTATCTTTTCGCTCCTGACTGGTGTCTTTTGGAATATGAGGCATGTCTTATCACATCTGTACTTTTTTGTTGGGCACGTCCATTCATCATTCTTTCCAGGAGTACTAAAGCATTGGGAGTGGCGAACGATTATCAATTGATTAAAATAATGATTCACCAAAAACTATTGCCTTACAGGCAGGGGGCGGACCCAGGCCAAATGAGTAAATAAAAATTTTAAACTTTTTACTTTTAATTTTATGGGATAACCAAACAATGAGTGTGAAGAATCCAAGAATAGAGAGTATTTTCATTTTTCACTACCATATTTTATGTAACAAAAACCACCGCAACTTTAATGATGCGAAAATGCCTCTGCAATACACCATCTCTTCCTCTTAACTCAGAAGCTTTTGCAGAAACAATTTAAGCACTCATTCCTAGCAATGATGTCCTTTGAAATTTAGTAAAAACATTCAACTTTGACAGAATTCTCCTTAAGTTTTATAGATTATCATCAAGAGTAAACTTTATAATATTAATCAAAACCCACTTCTCAAATGACCTTTACCAATTTTCTGAAATAAAAAAGAAAAAAGACAAAAACTTATACAGATAATTGAAAGAATGAATTATTATTTCAAAACCAATAATTGTCAATTTAGTATAACTATACAAGACCTAACCTTTGAAACAAACTCACGCTCGCTCTTCTCTTCAACTTCAACCTCTAAATTCAAAGGTATTCACTCTTTTCAATTGTTTCTTGCATGTTTGGTTACCGAGAAAATGAGGTTGATTTTTCCACTTTTTTCTTTTAATGTGTTATTTTATTTTATTTTTGTGCTCTGAATTTTTAGTTATTTTTCGTTTAACTGTGTTTCCTTAATGAGAAAATGAGGCAAAGTTTTGTTCATTATTTTTTTTTTACTGTTTTTATCTTTCGTAATTTTCTCTAAATTCAATAGTTTTTATTTTATTTTATTAAGCTATTTTTAGTATGTTAGGTTGATGAGAAAATGATGCTAAGTTTTGTTCATTTTTTTGATAGTTTTTTTGTTTTATATTTTGCTCTGAATACTATGGTTTGTTTATTTTAATTTATTAAGGTGTTTTTAGTCGGTTAGATTGATGAGAAAATGAGGCAAACTTTTATGGTTTTTTTACCTCCTTTTCGTCCAGTAATATTGCTCTAAATTCTAATTTTTTTATTTAAGTATATTTTTTTTAGTATGTTTGGTTGATGAGTAAATGAGACAAAGTTTTGCTAAATTTTTAATCTCGATGGTTGAATTTTGATTTTAATAGTTGGATTTGGAGTTATAAGCTTAAAGTTTGACTGCTTCTTTGGTGATTTTAATTTATTTCTTTATAAACATTTATATATTTTACTTGTGTTAGAATTGTGATTGGACTTTAAATTTGTATGGAATATTTTTGGTAGATTGTGGTTGCTGTGAACTCTTTTGATTATATTAGATTTAAGTGAATTGTTAGATTCTTGTGATTTTTTGTTCTCTTCGCATTTAAGAGGTTTTTCCACATCAAAATTTTCTTGTGTTTCCTTATGAGTTGGATGTAATTTTACATATTTGCTTTCAAAGTTTTGCTTCTCGTAGATTTATTTAAGTAGGAAAGTAATGTGTTATTACATCATTTTCTTTCAGCTTCTTGATATTGTATTATTTTCTGTGCTTAAGGTTTGATGATTTTTTTTTAAGTTTTCAATAGTTAGTTAACAAACAACGGCGGAGCCGCGAAGGCCCTCCCTCAACATAAATCATGGGTCCGCCGCTGCTTACAGGTTACAAAACCTTTTTTTATACTCAAATTAACCTTTACTTAGTTAGGAAAACAATAAACCTAATAATTAAAACAAATTTTATTTTAATATGAAAATGTTTAAAACAAGAAATCTAATTTAATTAGAACAATTAAAATAAAATAAGGATTTAGGAATAAGAAAGTTTAAATATAAGGAAATATTATAATCTTTTTTCCTAAAGAATTTTAATAATTTATTTTCTACATCATGAATACATATAAATTGAATATATTTATATTTATATTCGAGAATTTTAAATTTCATCATTTGTATTAAAAGGAAAGACACGCTTAATTAACACCATATAAACATAAATTTAGAATGCATAAATACTTACGGACTGAAGAAAAAGGTTTAATTGCCTAAGTTTGTTTTTCTAGAAAAATATATTGCCAAAATTTACTCACCATTTACTGCGTAATCTAACACTTCCACAAGAGTTACTATAATTATAAAATTACCGTAATGTTTTTAATACATAATTACGAAGCCATATGGATAATTTTGTGAGAAATGCCTCGAGAAATATAATTAGATTCTCTCTAAAACAACCTCCATTACTGCAATCTTTGAAAAATGTTCGAAGTGTTGCTACAGAAAGTAATAAGAGAACCATCTATCAGCCATTTGAAGACATTCCTTAGGCTTGTACCCTGGAGCTGTGTCACATCCTTCCTGTTTAAATTTAACAAATTAAATACTAATCTCAATCTAATCATATGAGTTAAATATTAACCTCAATCGAATCATATAAATTGAGCTTTCTCCCCTCATCTCCACAAACTTTCCCCTGTTTCCATGCTTCTTAATCAAATCATTAGAAGTACAAATATTTGGCTTGCACCCTGCACTTTCATCTCCTGAAAAACCATCATCGCGGAACCATCCTTCCCCGCTTTCTCAAACCCCGATAAGAGGGTGGTGTTAGGCTTAATCCTTATTTCCACCATCTGGTTTTTAAGCTCCATCGCCTCTTCCAACAACCATCTCTGGCATAAGCTGATATCAATGAAGTGTTAAGTCACAATACAGGGTGAAAAACCATTAACCTCCATCTCCCTTTATACCTCCATGGCATCTTTAGGCCGCTTAGACTTCCCATAAATATCCAACAAGGCATTATAAGTAACCTTATCTGGACTAAAACCCGCTAATTTCATTTCCTCAAAAACTCAAGGTGCTTCTTCATGCAAAGAACCCCGCTGACAACTTATAAGGTTATTCACTTATTCTAAGTATAAGAATTTGGGGTCATGCCATATTACAGCACATGTAGAACCTATCAACAATATTATTTTATCACAAATTTTGTATAGATACACAGGTCAACAGAAGGTATCAATTTATATTTCACTGGTACATAGGTTGATTGTACATACTGTGAGGTTAATTCATATTCCTCCCCACTCTTCATCGTTTATCTCATCTATACAAGGTTGGCCATATATATAGATAAAAAATATGGTTCCTGGAGAAACAGCAGAATTGAGTACAAATAATTACATTCCTCCTCATCTCCAGCCCAAAACAATATACAAATTGGGAACAAGATGAGAAACAAAATACCGGATGCACAAGTGTCTGACGCTGAAAAAGCACACAAACTGACCTGCCATCATCCCTTTGGAGAAGAGGAATGTCTATGACCATTTCTTTGCTATACGGTCTGATAACCTGCATTCTTCCCTCTTAGACGTGTGTGGATCAAGCTTGGAAAGATTATTAACAAACTTGATTGCCTCATCTCGACAATTGAGTTCACAATAACCATCTACAATGGAGTTGTATGTGTTCTGGTTTGGTTTACATCCTTGCTTGATCATGTATCGAACCACATCAATAGCCTCCACAAACAATGAATAAGCTGCATAACTTGAAACGAAGGTATTGTAGGTGATTACATCTGGAACAAGGCCAGAATCTCTCATTTCAGAAAATATTCGCGAAGCCTCTTTCATCCGACCATTTCTACAGTAGGCATAAATGACAGTATTATATGATATTATATCAGGTTTCAATCCTTTTTCCAAAATTTCCCTTAACATCTCCTCTGACTTCTCAAAATTTTCTGAACGGCTGTACATATACATCAAACTGCTGTAGGTTATCAAGTTAGGAGTTAACCCTCTCTCATTCATGAAGTTCAAGATCTCATTTGTTTTGGTAACCATGTGCCTCCTGCCATAAATCGAAATCATGGCATTTAGAGTGGTTATGTCAGGAAAAACTCCTTTTTTCTTCAACTCTAAGAAGGCACGCTCTGTTTCTATAAGGAGGTCACTTTTACTATTAACCAAAACAAGGGTCTTCAAGAGCACAGCATGAGGTTCAATCAGACCACAGAATATCTCTTCTGCAAGAGTAAGCATCCGCTCAATCTCCTTGCCATTGGCATAAGCATGAAGCAAAGAACAATATGTTCGTTCATTGGGTTTACACCGACCATCCTTCATTTCAGCAAGTATCTTCTCAGACTGTTCCCACATCCCTCTCAGAGCCAATGCTGCCAAAACAGTATTGTAGATGGAAAGATCCGGTGTAACCCCAGCTTCCAGCATTCTCTTATAAACAGCCATGGCTTGGTCAAAAGAACCACAACGACTGTATGAACTAATTAGGTTGTTGAAAGTTTCCCTATCAAAAATGAACCCTGCCCTCGTCATCTCCTTGAACACACTTGACACTTCCGATTCCATCCCATTCTGCCCAAATACAGCCAGAAGTGTGTTCCAAGTAACAATGTCCAGGTTACAATTGCATGTTTTGATCTCATCAAAAACCTTCATCATCTCCACAAACTTTCCCCTGTTTCCATGCATCTTAATGAGAGCATTAAAAGTACAAATATTTGGCTTGCACCCTGCACTTCTCATCTCCTCAAAAACCTTCATTGCGGACTCATCCTTCCTGGCTTTAACAAACCCTGATAAGAGGGTAGTGTAAGTAAAAACATTAGGCTTTATCCTTCTTTCCATCATCTGGTTTTTAAGTTCCATTGCCTCTTCCAACAAACCAACTCTGGCATAAGCTGATATCAATGAAGTGTAAGTCACAATACAGGGTGAAAAACCATTAACCTCCATCTCCCTTAATACCTCCATGGCTTCTTTAGGCCGCCTAGACTTCCCATAAACATCCAACAAAGCATTATAAGTAACCTTATCTGGACTAAAACCTGCTAATTTCATTTCCTCAAAAACCCAAGCTGCTTCTTCATGCAAAGAACCCCGCTGACAACAACTTATAAGGTTAATATAAGTATAAGAATTTGGGGCAACTCCGGCATTCTTCATTCTCTCTACTAGAGTCACAATCTTATTCCAGGGCATACCCATTTTCCCATACACTTTCAGAATCACATTGTAAGTTACCAAAGTAGGTTTACACCCCTCCTCCTCCATCTTCTTGAACACCATCACAGCCTCCCTATACCAACCATTGCGAGCATAAGCACTTATCAGTGAAGTATAAGCATAAACATCAATAACAATCCCATCTTTATGCAAACTATTCAACAACGAAGCCGCAGCCGAAACTTTACCTTCTTTCCCTAACATACTAATAATTACAGCTATAACAGAATCATTCAAGACCAACTCACAATCTTTACAACTCCAAAACCATTCAAACACACTCAACGCCAAGTCACATTTCCTATAAAACTGTAAACCCTTAACAATACCCAACATATCAAAACTCAAAGCATCAATCTCTACGTCTGGGTTTTCCCGATAAGACTTCAAGAACTGTGACAAAACACTATCAATATCTTTCACATCAAAAGATTGATCAATTAAAGATCGGAGAACCCGCTGACCTTTACTGGAGAGGTGATGGTTTGACCAGGGCTTCCGAAGGTAAACGTCAAGCGACTTCCCAATTCGGTTTCTGTTTCTGGGTATGGAAGATGGAGAGTTAAAGGGTGTTGAAGAACTGTGCGAGGGGTTTTGTCGGTGAAGGAAGTCTTGTAGAAGAGGAGTGAAAGAGGCAGGTGGTGCAGTCGTTTGTTGGGGTGATAAGGGCGTTGTGGATTGAGGAATGTGTTGGTTTTGGTTAAGAAAGAGAGGATTTATGGGCCGTGTGTTTGGGAGGAGAAGAGGCAGAGCTAGATTTTGTGCCATTGAAGAGAGAAAGTGTGGAAGGTTTTAGTGGATTTGACCTCATGGTTTACAGATAGTAGCTGTCGTTTGAAGAAAGATATTCGTTCGGGGCAAGACAATGACGATATTTGGGACCATATCCCTGCAGTGACTTTCAACTGCCCCCACTTTTAACCCTTTACGTAAATTCTTAACAAAATTTTTGTAAAGCTGAATTAAGCGTTCATTTTGGTTAAAAGAATATTGTATTACTGAAAAATATTATATTACAGAAAAATAAATTATCAAAAAATCTTTAGAGAAATGTATTTGATTAGTTGAAATAAATTGATAGATATATTATAATAATATGTTTGGTTTGGAGGATAAATGAGTGAGTATGTTATGTAAATTACTAAATTGTCATTCTTTTTAAATAATAATATAATATTATTTTTATTATATTGTTTTTTAAATTATTTCTTTTAACTTCTTATATTTGAAATTTTACTAAAATACCCCAACTATATAAAACTTTAATTTATAACAAAATCACCTCTACTCACCTTAAGCCACTGTCGGCAACTAGCCGCCGTAATGGCATACCAACAGTCAGATCTGGCTAGTCGTACGTCGATAAGGCCTAGTCCGACCATAGATCAAACCAAAAACGATTAGATCTGGGCGTGAATATGGTCCTTTCATGGCTACAGATCTGCCCGTGAAAAGGTCAGATCTTTGGCTGTGAAACGGCGGCCATTTCATGGCCAAAGATCTGGCCTTTTCACGGCAAAATCTATGGTATTTCATGGCCACATCTTTGGTCTTGAAACAGTCAGATCTGGTCTAGAGGTGGAAAAGCAACTCGCCGGCCCGCCCGCAGCGGGAGGTTCTTTGTTAATGGCGGGTCAGTCCTGACCCACCCGATGACATTGGCAGGCCGGGTTAGGCCCGCCAATATTAAGGAATTGGATTGGCGGGCCTAACTCGAACCGCCAACCCTAACCCGTCGAGTTAGGCGCGGGTTGGGCAGGGTTAACCTGCTTTTTTATTTTTTTTTATTTTTTTATTTTTTGTTTTATTTTGTTTAAGTTTAAATGTTTAATTAACTTTTCAAATGAATAATTAACAATTTATAAATGAATAAATGTAATTGTTTTTAGTTAATTGTTAATTTCTTTTCAAATATCAATAATTAAATTAAATTAAATTTTTTTTTTTTTGGTTAACATTCCAAATATTAATTCAATTTTAATACATTAAAATTGTAATATAAGAATAATTAAATTTATTCATTTATTAAAAAATAAAATAAGAAATTACAATAATTATTGTCTCGTTAAAAACCTCACCAAGAAAAACCCAATAGGACAAAAACTTGGCAAGGAAAAAAGAGTACAATAATTGACAATTAATTTGTCAAGTTACAATTTACAAAACAACTAATTTTGGGGTTCACTAGGACCTCCCTCATCCGTATCATCTATATTACAAAACTAAAATGATTCTATTGTATTGACCTTGATGGCACGATCGTTCCCAATCTCGAAGACATGTGAGGACTTCAATCATTTGCAGTGAAAGTTTAGTCTTCCTTTCATTTAAAATTCTTTCACTTGCACTAAATGTTTGTTCGGATGAGACGGTTGAGACAGGGACAGCGAAAACATGTAAGGCAAGTCTTGATAATACCGAAAAAATACATTTTCTGGCTCTCCAATAGTCTAAGTGATCAATGTTGGTCTACAGGATCTACCTGGCAACATTTCAAGGGTTCACAAATATTGTCAAGCTTAATTGCTCACACGCATGGAAGACAATGGCAGTCTTGATATACATTGCTCTAAGTGATCAATGTTGGCTCTCTGTTGTGGATCTACTGGTAACATTTCAAGGGTTGCCAAATATTGTTGAAGCTAATTGCTCTGCGACTGCATGGAAGACAGTACATTAGTTGTTGTTGTTGGTGGAGCTTCTGAAGAGAAGGTTGTGCTTCAGATTTGGGTCCTCTTCGGCCTATTCAGTGCACCCCAAGAGTAGAAGTCTTCATTTGTTTCTTCTGATGTAGCTTCCCTGGATGCTTCGCCTCTTTGCGGGTTCCCATACCTGTTTTCATACTAGAAATATACTTCGAAAAGTGTATTTTTTACCTCTCCTATTTGATTGGCATATACTTCGGTTTGCAAATTTTCAAATAAATTGTCAAAACCATTTTCTAAACTTTCTAATTTAATTCTAGGATCAAATATAGCACCTAAACAATAAAGAAAACGAATGGGTTCCCAATATTTTAAAAAAAAAAAATTTCCATTGCCTTTATTGGTGCATTTAAAATTACATTGTCTTTGTTTTTTTATAAATAACTCAAAAATTTTTATAATTGTATGCATTACCAATGGACTAGTAGGATAATACACACCAGAAAGTTGTAAAGTGGATTGGTAAAAAGTTTTAAGAAAATAATGAAATACCTTAGCGATTTGCCAATTATTTTCTACCAAATAATAAGGACCTCTATTATTTGCTACAAAATAACTAATTATATTAGCATAAGGTAAACATGAATCAAGCATTAAATAAGTACTATTCCATCTAACAGGCATGTCTAATGCAAAAGTTCTAGGAGACATATTTGTTAGTGTATATTAGTGTATGCCCTAGAAACCATTCGTGTTGTCGGTTTCAGAGTATTTTGTCTTGTATCTATATATATCATAAATAATAGAAGAAAGAGTTCTTCAATTCATATATGTAAATTGCTTCCTTTATTCAATCATGCATTTAAAATAAAGTATGTATATAAATTGTCCAGATGATTCATTTAATAGGTAAATGAATTATCGAAAAAGGTTCTCGGAAGCAATATAAATTTGGGCAACTATATTGTACAAGAGGGCATACCTGGATGCTTCCGAAAGATATCATGAGTTGATATAAGTACGGATGGACGATGATAGTCATGTCACTAGGGCATTGGTATGGATTAACGGTTGGTGAACTGTTTTTGAACGTGGACCGAATAACGACAAATCACTTGGAAAAGCATGTAGTCAATGATTTATCGTTTGGTTATATCGCACGATGTAGTCCTTTGACTCGAGACATTGTAGTCGGATCCGATATGGATGCGTATGGTTCATACGGTGTATAAGTACGAGACTAATCATGTTTCGTACAATAAAGCATATTTGGTCATGCGTTGTTCATATGCGGAAGCGAGCGATGGTCAAGAGGGGATCCATTGACTCGGAAATATAGGATCGGGAGTACGCGACTCCATCCGGATTCGAGTTCCTAGGACGAACATCGATAAATGTCGGAAAACTGAATCTCGGCCGAGTCTATTATTAGTCATACAAAAGTAAGTTTGTGATGACAAGTTCGGACATATTGATCGACAATTCGGTAGAAGATCGAGTTTAGGATTTTGACGTTCCATGAATCCATACTCGATTAGGATATCTCAATGGAGGGACTTTACCCGCATGGTACGTATGATCTGAAATGGGTTCGATGAAGTATTTCTTCATCGTGGTTTAGGACTATGGCACATTGCTAGATGTTTACCATAGTCGTTGGGCCTCCAGGACGGGTTTTGGATTCATCCGAGCAGGCTCACGGCTAATCCACGGTGGACCTACATGGTCACACCAATAGCCTTGAGAAGTTAGAGAATGATGAGAGAGAAATGATTATCCGAAGAGGGCTAGCACCTTCGAGGGTAATAACGGGATTTCTATAGTAATAGTTACATAGAAAACAATTTGTGACATTTTAAGGGTTAAAATGGTCAAGCAATAATTAATTATATTTAATTATTATATCTTAAAGTGTTAAGATTAATGAGATGAACAAAAATAACCTTTTAATAGTTAAAGGGTAAAAAGGGTAAATTTATGGGTTGTTAATGTAAACTAGTTTAGTTTACATGGGCCCTTGAATAATATTGATTATTCAAATGGTAGCATATTAAATTCGTGGGGTCCCTTTATAAAATAAGATTTTATTGGGCTTGGAAGTGAAAAATAAATAATTGCAAAATAGCCCAAGTATATATAAGTGCAAAAGGTTGCATTTTTGTTCATTATTCACTTGTTCACTCAAACACAAACCAAAAAGCTCTCTCTCCCTAGCCAAGGCCACTCTCTAATCCTCTCAAGGTGGTGTTAAAGTGTGGAGGTTTCATCCTTTTGAAGCTAATCTTCATCAATCCAAAGCAAAGGAGTAGGTATAATCTCATATCCAAGCTTTGCATGTAAACCGTTTTTTTAATCCATGCTTTCATGCTTTCATTCTCCATCTCCACCACTCTTCATGCATGCTGAATCTTTCAATATTTGATTTTATACAAGCGTCTTGAAATTCAACATTTCTTTTATTACTACTAGTAATCCAAGCTAAACAATCTCTAATTCTATTAATATTTTCATACCACTTTTCACAATTAAATTAATAACATGGCATGCACAACGTTAGTGAAAAAATTTCAAATTGTTATATAAAGGATAATTACTTTGAAAATAATATATAGCTTTACTATTAGAACTTGTATTATCTAAAGTTAAACTTATCACTTTACTAACAACATCATAATCTTCTAAAACTTCAACAATTTTATTATAAATTTATTCACCACTTTGATCAACATTCATTAATCTAAATCCTAATAAAGATTTATTTAATTTACATTGATTATCAAAATAATGACTAGTTACACAAATATAATCTTATTTAGCTCTACCACTCCAAATATCGATAGTTAGAGCGACACTAACATGACAAGTATGTATTTTATTTTTTAATTCTAATTTCATTTTTTTAAACAACTTTATTAAATCATTTCTAGTTGCAGTTTTAGAATAACTTTTAAATCCTCGGAAAAATGAATTTTGAACAAATCTTTCAAAATATTTATCTTCAGCCATATTAATAGGTTGATCGGTTGCAGCAATATATAAAGCTAACTGTTCCCTATATACATCAGAATTATAACGCCAATTTTGAAAAAAGGTAAATTTCATACTTTAGGGCATCAGAATAATAACGCGGGGTTTACACTCTCGATATGTATGTATTCAGTTACTGAACCAATGATAAGAATTATAAACTGGATAGAGCAACAACTCAATCCCACTGTGGCCACAGTTTTAGTGTCATTGTCATTTATTGAATTACGCCATGAGATAACTTCTCCCGTACGCGGGAGTGATGAATCCTCTATCAATCTACCATAGTAACGTGGGGCTTTCATTAGCCAAAAACTGGAATTTCGTGTCTGGGACAGTGGAATCGAGAGCCTCTGTGTAATCTCCCTCGCATCTTAATGTAGCCAATCATTACTGTATTGACAGCTCTGAATAGAAATGCGTTGGGTTAGTGTCAAACTACACCAATCGGTGCACAAGGCGCTCCGGTGATCTCAAGTCTAAGAATCACATGCACCACCATTCGTTAGAAGATTTGTTCCATAGACACTAGGGTTACCATCCATATAGAATCCTCTAGTGGGTCAGTCCAGTGAAATTGCCTACAACAAGCACCCATGTGTTGCACCAGGTTGTCACCAAACAACCTTGACAAGTGAGATCAGTCACTGTTTTTCGACAAGGTCGTTTAACGTTATGATAGCCTTACTGTATTATTTGTGCCCTTATTTCTGAATAATACTAGGGTTACGGATGTTTCTAAAATAGCCACCATATGTGCTCATACGGTTCTCACTATCAAGATTTGAAACACTTGATACCCTTGTCACGATTCTACCATTCTAAGGGCATATATCAATACATACAATAATGATTTACGCGATATAGAATAAAATGTGTTTTTATTGATCAATGAACATTATTATAAAAAGTCAATTCTACAATAATTGATTGACTCTAGAACGCCCACTCTAATAGACATAATAGGTGATGGTTGCGGTTGGACGCCAGGAAAGTGGCTTAAACCACTGACAGCGATGCCAAATGTAGTGGAGAAGTTGCTGCCTACTATGATTTGGGTGGGAAAGTTTTTGGTGTGGAGGGGTGGAGAAGAAAGGGTAAAATGACATGATTACCCTTTAACTATTTTTTAAATTTATTATTCTATCTTTCTTCTGTTAAAGTTAATAGTGTATAGGTAGTGAAGCTATATTTTGAAACTTATTGGGTAGGAAAGTGAGATTAGGCCCAACCTTAGGTGGGAAAAAAAAGGTTAGGAATCTTAAATACAAATATTCAATTAGGTTACATTAATTTATGTTTTTGACATTTTTATTTGATTTTGTGTTTTTTAAATTTTAAAAATGTTTTACTATTATTTTGTAAAAGTAGTATTTGAAAATGAAAATGGTAAAAATGTGTTTGTTATTGTTTTTTTAATGATAAAAATAAAATATTGTGGTATAATGGAGAATGAGAGCATAGGAAAAAATTTTTTTATTATGTTTTGTCTGTTTTTAAATTTTTAGTAATTTATGAGTTCTTTGTTTTCTATGTTTTTTATTCTAGAAAAAAGAAATGATAAATGGGCAAGTATTATAAGTAAACAAGTATTATATATTTTACGAGATAAAAAGAGAAAAAAAAAATGAAAAAATAAAAACGAAAAACGTAAAACGAAATCCATTTGGCCCTTACTTTTTTCATTGTTCTGAAAAATAAAATTTGAAATAATATCCACACGCGCCACACCCAGAGACATTCACTTAGCCAAGAAGATAAATCCACTGACAAAACGAAGAAGTTTGACTCAAATTCAAGATTAACGATGGCTTCAACCCAGTGACCCACCATACCCTTTATCTCTCTCTCTAAATTCTTGTAAAAAACTTCACCTTCAACACAAAATCTTCCAACTTTACACCAAAAGTTGCAAACTTTACGAAGAAAAATGAAGAACCTTTACTTACCTCTTCTTCTCATTCTATTTCATCTCTTCTCAATCTCTCCCAAAGCGGCCCCTGCAAATGGCCCCGCAAAATGTCCCGTGGACCTCAACTATGTCCTCAGAATCCCATGGAACACCACGGATTGCCGCAACTATGACCATCTCCACACCACCTCCAACATAACCATCCCAAACTAAAAGAACCCATGTTGCCAAAGTCTCTTATCTCTTTGCTGTGGCTCTGGCTGAGCATCTTAAAGAAACTTCTTTGTTTAACTTACCAGAAGTCAACACCTGCATTGCTTGTATGCAAGATTATCAGTCTAAGCTTTCTTCTCTTTCTTTGCCTGACGATTTGGTTTCTCTCTGCTTTGACCCTTTACAGTTTGTGATTAATCCTAATTTGTGTCCTAGTATTGTGACTATTAAAGATTCGGATGGCCATCTGGGTAAGTCAACTCAGCTTGATTTGTCTTGTAAACGTGATCTTACTGATCTTAGTCTGGTTAGAGAGTCCAGTCTCAGTTGATTGCCATTGATGGGAATAGGACTCATGCTGTTGATTGCTTTTACTTTACTGTTCTTTATGCTGCTGGTATGGTTAATGAATTTGGCCCTGAAAGTGATGGAGCTTTGTCATATATTTTTGGGTTGTCATTAAACTCTCAAGTGGGTTCTACAAATTTCAGGCACTCAGCTCTTGTGTTTGGCTTGACTGGAGCTGGGGTTGCAATTTTTGTCATGACTGGTTTGTTGGGTTTGTATTTTTGGTGGGATAAGAAATTGAGGAGAAGATTTAATTGTACTCGTTTGGATTCTGGTTATAGTTTAGAGGAACAAGGGTCTAGGCCGAAATTTAGGCCAAATACTGGTTCAATTTGGTTCAAGATTCAGGATCTTGAGAGAGCAACTGATAACTTTTCACAGAGAAATATTATAGGGAGAGGTGGGTTTGGAGTTGTTTATAAGGGGGTTCTAAAAGATGGGACTATGGTGGGTCGGATTTTCAAGGTGATGCAGAGTTTTGTAACGAGGTTGAGATTATTAGCAATTTGAAGCACAGAAATCTTGTGCCCTTAAGAGGATGTTGTGTGATTGAAGAGGATAGTCCGAGTTATGACGTGAGAGATAATCAGAGATATCTTGTTTATGATTACATGCCTAATGGAAATCTTGATGATCATTTATTCCCTTCTTTAAATGATAAAGTTGGAAGCACTAAAAAGCCATTGACTTGGCCTCAAAGGAAGAGTGTAATATTGGATGTCGCAAAGGGGTTGGCTTATTTGCACTATGGGATGAAGCCTGCAATTTATCATAGAGACATTAAGGCCACAAATATACTGTTAGATGCTGATATGAATGCAAGAGTGGCTGATTTCGGCCTTGCAAAACAAAGCAGAGAAGGGCAGTCTCATCTTGCTACGAGAGTGGCATGAACTCATGGGTAATTGGCCCCTGAGTATGCGCTTTATGGACAATTGACTGAGAAAAGTAATGTTTATAGCTTTGGGGTGGTTGTTTTGGAGATAATGTGTGGGATAAAAGCTCTTGATTTGTCTTGTTCAGGACCTCCACGTGCATGTTTGATAATAGATTGGGCTTGGTCATTAGTGAAAGCTGGAAAAGTAGAGGAGGTTTTGGATGTGTCTTTGTTGAGAGAGGGGGATTCTGTGAATTCAAATCCTAAGGCAATAATGGAAAGATTTCTGTTGGTTGGAATTTTGTGTGCTCATGTCTTGGTGGCTTTGAGGCCTACCATTGCAGACGCTCTAAAAATGTTGGAAGGTGACATAGAAGTTCCACCACTCCCTGATCGGCCAATATCTCTTGGGCATCCTTCATTCTATGGTGATGGTAATGCTTTCATTATCTCACTAGCACTTGGTGGGCCACAGTTACGTCCTGGGGATATGCTCAGGTAATGAAGAAAGTTCATAATTTGTATTATTCATGACTCTTCGGTTGATTTAGTGATTGTTGTTCAGAAATGGATTGTTTTAGGGTCTTGTACAAAGAAACTGCATTCTTGTATCTCATTCAAAGAGACCTGAGAATGAGCCAGCCGGTGTATGGTAGGGGTTAAGTTTGTGTTATGAAGCTGTAGTCTTATGATGGTCTGACTGTAACCAAATTGAGGGTGGCTAGAAGACTCGTTAATCTGGGTGAAGTACACAGGAAAGACATATTACTCTGAGTTTGATTTTTGACATGATGGGGGGAATGATAAGTGACCGGAAATGCAAAAATGACCACAGTAATAGAAGGGTTCTTATCCTTTCTTCCATCTTGTTAGCAAACCAATGGACTACATAGGATATCTTTGCAATAAAGATTATGGGAAATGAAATTGCTATACTGTTATGCATTCAACTGTAAATATCTTTAGATTGTCTTTTTCTCCTGAGCAAGGCTGGCGTAGCTGCTTAAGTTTTTTTGCTGTTTTGGGATTGGACCTGCATATCCATTTATCATTGTGTTGAACTTGCAACGCTGATGGATACACACTAACAGGTGCACTGGAGCAACTTGTGGATTCCAGTGGGCTTTCACTACTTCAAAGGTTTGAAGTTCTTTGTTCATAATATTTTCTGATATATTTAGAGCAAATATAGTTTGTATAGAATTTAAATCATATAAAGGTTTGTTGTTACACAAGTTCCAGTTTGGGTTTCTATAATTTAAATGAGTTAAAGGTTTTATATTTCAGTTCTTGTTGCTTTTTACTCTTTTCTTAGTATCTTACCATTGCTTTGATATTTGAATAATTCTAATGATCGGAATTATAGATAAGAACCAAAAACTATTCAGGACTTTCATTGTAGATTGAATCTTTTCTTTCAGTTATTTGCATTAGGTCATAATTTCTTTCTCTCTTCCCCTGTTTCCAAGTTAGATGTACCTAGCTATGAATTTCTTCCTTAATTTTGTTCTAAATGAATTTGGTCGAAATCTGAATGCAATATACTTTTAAAGCTTATTGTGGGATTCATGTAGATAGAGAGAACAAACAAATGAGAAACCAGGTTAATACTTTCGTGAAGTAAATTACATATTACTTTGTTACAAGATATAATGTCAGCAATTAGCTATTACTGAACTAATATTAATATATCTTGTTTCAGTAATGCTATGTATACCTGGTCAAGATCCCAACTTTAAATTCCAATTAACGTGGTTGTTGATGTGTCAATACTATGTTAATTGTAGGATTTTGTGGAGTGGTGATGTTTGTCCTATAATTAATGTGGTGTTGACACATCAACAGTCACATCAGTTGAGATTTTAAGTTCGGATTCTGACTTTGAATACATACTCTTCTTTTCTCTTAGACATCTGATTGTTTCCTGAGTAATATCACTGTTATAAAGTTGGGCTCCCTGGCTGATGTGGTTGGTAACTCGATAGCATCACATTAATTTTCAAATAATGTGATATAGGATGTTACTTTCTTGTAATAATGTGATAGGACACATTAACAATTACATTAGTTGGAGTCTCTACTTTGTATACATACCATTACTGGTTTCTTTCTCCTGAAATCTCCACATAATCTCCATCTTCCATCCTATTGTTAGTTGCTACATTACCATCATTACATTAGGTCTATCCTTAGTTCCTCTCAGAAAAGGTTTATTCTCATGAATTTTGTCATTTCCATTCTATTATCGGCAACTTCAGCTGAAGCTAGCCTGGTAAAGTTTTCAGAATATCTGATATCTATTGTCAGGTTATGACTTCTCTGATTCTCTTCTACTCTCATTTAATGATGTCCATATCTTATATAGCTAAACATAAAACTGAAAGTATCTTGAGCTGGAAAGGTATGAACTAACTATCCTCCTAGACATACTGGTTCATCAAGATCGTTATCCATATCTGTACAATGGAGACTACTTGGTGACACAGTTTCATCAGATAGATGCTTTCCGGGAGATCCAATCTCAACTGATTTGATACATTCATAATGTTGCAAATCCATGTTCAGGTACTTTTCGGTTTGAGGTGGTTTTCTACTAAAACCAGAATTATGTCAAGTATTCAATTGGAATTTTTTTACTTTTTTTTTTTTTTTAATTATAAGATTTGAATAAATCTTGCTATTGAAGTTTGGAGTTAATTTACAATGATATTAAAAAAAATTTTATTTCTATTTTTTCTTCAAAATTTTAAGTATACCAAAATCACATTAAGAAACTTAACGAATCCTAGATTAGACTTCCCCCCCAAAAAAAATTAATTAAAAAAAAAAAAAAAAACCATAATTACCAATGGGGGACTTATTAGACTAATGTAATATTGAGTTTGTTGGAATATTTTATTTAATGGCCCATGTGTCTTTAACCTCAAGTATTTTAATAATTATTTAAGTGCTAAAAGCCTATTGGTCAATAGAGGGGAATGTTTTAGTGATTGCACACTTTGGAACGTGTGATTATGTATATAAAATAATTGGAAAAGAACCGGTCCTCTCTTTACCCAAAAAAACGAAAGCTTTTTATTTTTCTCTTCATCAGGAACGGTTTGTCAAAGCAAAAGAGGCCAAGAGGGAGAATTCTAGGTTCTTGAAGATTCCTCATCTAGTAATCTTCATTCAATTTCTCAAGCAAATTGTCACAGATCAAGGTATGTCTTCTCCTACATTATGAATCATGAAAATCATTCTGTTCAAAGATCTTTCTAATAGTGTGTCTTTACTATTTTCATTTTAAAATTTGTACATGTCTAACCCTTTTTTTGTGAGGAGAGATTGCCTATTTATACCTGTTTTTGCTCAAGGTCATGAGTGCTGTTGCAACAACTCGACCACATATCTCAGACCAGTGTTTTAAAACTCGGTCGGTTGAACTGGGACCCAGGAGCTTCAACGGGTCGAGTTTAACTTTTCCGATTCAACAAAAACCCTAAGATTTGGGAGGATGATCGGCGAATAATCGATGGTCGGAAGGTTGGGGTTTTTGAAGAGTAAGTGCCGGTGAATGTAATGGTGGTGACGGCGTTGATTTCCAGTGAGTAAATCGATCGGAAATCAAACAAATCTGACAGCGGCAACAATAGGATTTTGTCGGCGATTTACGAGGCTAACGAGGGTGGGGTGAGGTGGGTTTTGGTCGGGAGGAATAGGGGAGTAATTCCTGGGTGATGGGGAGGGTTTTTGATAGACCTGGCAAAACGGGTGGGTGGGCCAAGTACGGGTAAAAAGGGTACGGGTCTTATACGGGTAGATATATACGGGTCCAATATTTTGGACCCGTGCCCTACCCTATACGGGTGCGGGTGGACCCGCGGGTGGACCGTTTTTTCTCTCTCCAGCTTTCGGTTTTGACGTTTCACCCCTAACAGTTTTCAATTATGACAATTACACCCCCAAAATTCCTACAGTTTTAATTTTTTACATTTACACCCCCTAAATCAACTACTCTAAATTCAATTCAATTAAGAATATAAACAAATATGAACCAAAATAAACAAATAACACATAAACAAACAATAACATATAATACAAAACTACAAATACCAACCAAAACAAACAAATACAAAATCACTAA
The DNA here is from genome assembly GCA_026229545.1 of Pistacia atlantica. Lineage (NCBI taxonomy): Eukaryota > Viridiplantae > Streptophyta > Magnoliopsida > Sapindales > Anacardiaceae > Pistacia > Pistacia atlantica. Next base: position 951,323 of record CM047907.1, read on the forward strand.
TACACAATTACACATAAACAAACCAAATAAGTCAATAAACTATAAATACCAATTAAAATAAACAAATACATAATCCAATATTCAACAAAAAAATTCTTAAGACAGCAAATGTTCATTCCACAGTGGGCGTGATAGAGTCTCTTGATTCCACGGTTTCGAGATCAGTCAATGGCACATCAAGATCATCATCCGAATCATCTTTCACCTCATTATCTACAAAACAATTATCAACTACAAATATTAATAAATGTAAATAATAAAATATACGAAATATTATGTTAACATGTTACCTTCAAACTCATATCCATATAGCCAAGTTCGAGTGCATATCAAAGATTACGCATTTTTTGGTGAAGTGAGCTTCGATATTTGTTGAGCACTTTACTACCAATACTAAAAGCGGACTGCGAGGCAACGGATGTTATTGGTATTGCCATGATATCACGAGCCATCATGGTAAGTCTTGGATAACGATCACGATTATTCTTCCAATGATCGAGGATATCCAAATTCGATATTTGTGCGATCAAACCTCATCTCTTCCAAATAAAGATCTAACTCGGATTTCTTAGTGGAAATGAAAACACTCTCATAGTTGTCAAAATCCTACATCATTTAAACAGTTAAGTGTCAAAAGTTAAAATTAAACAATAAACAATACTTTATTTATCATAAGAATATAAAAACTAAAAAGTATAGTGACTTACAGAAGAATGATCTACACGCCTACTAGAAGTAGAACTACTCGCAGGAGAAACAACTGAAGGTGAGGCAGGAACTTCTTTACAACATTTAGCCTCGTAAGCTTGAAAAAGCTTTTGCAAGTTATTCTTAACAGTCTTTAACTTCAGTTCGGCGGTATTTGAATCATAAACTTTGTTGAAAGCATACTCCAGGCCGAAACTTGAGACGTGGGTCAAGAATAGTTGCAATCGTCAACACAAAACTATAAGAATCCCAATATTTTGTAAATTTTGAGATCATTTGTTTTGCCATGCTCTTAACAACTTCATCCTCACTCGTACTCTCTTCAATTAAACGCAATTGAATTTCCCACACACATTTCAAGTACAAGTTTGCTGTAGGATATTTAGAACCTGAGAATAAAGTCGTAATATCATTAAATGGTTCCAAGAACTTGCATATCCTCTCCCCCCTATCCCATTCTTCATTTGATGGACAAAATTTATAACTAGGATCTATTGTTGACAAAGCCACAAACACGGGACGAAATATTACTATTTGTATCAAGCATTAAAAATGTCGAATTCCATCTAGTGGAAACATCCAATCTCAACCCCATTGAGCTTTTCACTCCCATTTGTCTGACAAGTTCTCCAAACTTGATTCTCCTAGCCTTAGTTGCTTTAATATATTTCACACTATCTCGAATCTTATTCAAAGCAACACTAGCAGCTCTTAACCCTTCTTGAACAATAAGATTCAAGATATGTGCAGAACATCGCACATGGAAAAATTCACCTTTACATAACAAAGCATTCTGCACACAAAGCTGGTTCCTCAAGATATCCCCCATCCTATCATTACTACTTGCATTATCCAAAGTAATTGAGAAAATTTTCTTTTCAATACCCCACTCTTGCAAGAAATTCATGATATTTTCTGCCAAAACAACCCCTGAGTGTGGAGGAGGAATATGACAAAAGTTCAATATTTTATTATGTAACTCCCAATCCTCATCTATATAATGAGCTGTCAAAGAAATATATCCCTCAGTTGTACCAGAAGTCCAAACATCAGAAGTTAAGCATATTCTACTTGTCAGCCTCCCTAATTCAAGCTTAGTTTTTTTCTTCATCCTTTCAAATATTTTTAAGCAATTAGGCTTAGCGGTGTTCCTAGAATAATGCACAAGCTCATTACACACATATGAAAAGACTCTCCTAGTTCCTTGATTCTCCACATATGAATATGGATAGTTATGTTGAATAATTGATAAGGCCATATATTCACGAAAAGTCTCTTGACTAATCTTTCTACTTTGCAATCTATGATTATGATCAATCAATAATTGCCTACATCATGGTTGGCACGTTTTGGACAATTACGTATATGACGCTTCATATTTTTAGTCCCATTTGTGGCACTACCATATGCATAAGATTTACTGCATGCCTTACACCTAGTCCTTTCAGTATTATTCTCAACATATATCTCAAAATAATTCTAAACTTCTGATGTTTTACGTTTATTTCTAGAACTAGTTGTAGGAATACTAGAACTAGAAGGAGGTGGCATTACCCTAGAAGCATCGTCACTTGCTCTCACGTTAACCATATCCGTATCTATAGTTTCTGAATCCGCCATGTCAATGCTTGAGACTACAAAAAAAAAAAAAAAAAATATATATATATATATATATATTAGGTCTCTCACACACTCAAAGGATAATACAATAAAATAAAGAAACAAACATCAAGAATTTAGTGCTGATATCATATTCATTTAATCACTGTACTTATAAACCAATTTATCTTTTCATTTTTGTTTAATTATGGCTTGATTTCCAGATTTTGCAAGAGAGGGAATGGTAGTTGAAAGTTATTGTTGTTTAATTAATAAACATGTTTCATAATTTCAGGATCTTTTCACCATTATTAACACATTGATAGATCTTATTATCCTATATAGATTAACTATATATTAATTGATGATTAACTGATAATAGATTAACTATATATTAATTGATGATTAAATATATATTTCTTCTTTGTATAAAATTGGTCTATTTCATAATAGATTCTATGTAGCAATTATGCATAAGTGAGTTATTTATAGATTGATTAATGTTAAATTATAAAATTTATAGATTGATTAATGTTAAATTATAAATAGTCCACCTAATTACTGATAACATGAACTTGAAATCCCAGATTTTTCACCATTATGAAACTAAAGATAACTAAAACCAGCACTAACTAAACTAAGCCTAACACAACCCTTCTGTTGAAATGAGTTTGCAATTCTATTCAAAATATCAGCAGAACACATTGGTATCTACAACTTCATTGTGTTTCACGTTCCACATTTTCCAAGCAACCAAACAAAGTCTGCGCTCCAAGGACCTATAAATGATCATCTTAATCACAAAACTACAATTAAAGTTCATCTGCTCAAGAATTTCGCTCACTTTCGATTAGTGTCATTTTTTTTTTATTCATTTCAATCATCACAAACCCATAAAGAGAACACATAAACAAGATCCATTGCTATTCTACTCTTTCCAATTCATTTCCATAACTTTCCTCCACTTTCTAAGTAACCAAACAACAAAATTTAAAACCAAGCATAAACTGAAACATAAAACTATACCAACCACAAAAAAGAAAACCAAGCAAAATTCATTCCAAAAAAAAAATTCATTATCACTAAAGTACGAATTTAAAAAAGATCCCATTGGTTTCCAAAACCATCAAAAACTTCTCTTAAACTATGATAATCATCATAAATTCCCCTAAGATCACCCCAAACCTCTTTAAATCTCATCAAATTAACCATAAACCTCTCTCACAAAGGGACCTATTTGTCAATTTTCCAAACCATAAGGGTCCATCAAACTGTACCAAACCAAACATAAGCAACTATGAAAGAAACTCAAACAATTCTTCCTAAAAACTCTTCATTCGAGTAAAAATTCATTCGCTTCCCAAAAAAAAAAAATAAAAAAAAAATAATCGAAAAGGATTTGTTTTTGAAGAAACTGCTTTTGCGAACTTCGCGATCTCTCTGAGCCTCTATTTCGTTACCGAAGTGACAAAGTGACGAATATTAATCGAAGAAGACTGATGAGGCGATGACTGATGAGAGACTAATGACGAAGTGACGACGCGGCCGCGATCTGAGACTGAGAGTTGAGAGATCAGAGATGAGATGGATTCGTGATGATTGTGACTCCGTGAGAGGGAGGCGTGAGAGGGAGGCGTTAGGCGTGAGAGGGAGGCGTGAGAGGGAGGCGTCAGGCGTGAGAGGGAGGCGTCGCGTCAGGCGTGAACTGTGAAGTCTCAAGTCTGTGATAAAAAATAAAAGACTTTTAGTTTTAGGGATTCATTCAGTTCAAAACAGAATAGAAGGCTTATACAGGTGCCCGCGGGTGCCCACGGGTTCACCCGTATGACCCGTAATTTATTGGATCGGGTACGGGTGCGGGTCAAACAAAAATGGGTTTAATTTATTGAACCCATACCCTATATTTTTTAACCGAGTACGGACCAACCCGCGGGTCCATACCCGTTTTGCCAGGTCTACGCACCACCACAAACACACTGGTTCTTTGGTTTTGTGTATTTGGGTTTGTTGATAGGTGGTTATTTGATGATCGTTTGACATGGGTTTGGTTTGTTGTGATTGATTTTTAATTTGATTGTGTTTGATTTGTGATTAATTCTTGAATGAAAAATTTTGTTTTATAGTTACAGAGAGAAAGAGAATAAGGAGGTAGAAAAGAAATCATGGTTAAATTGAAAGAATGGCAAAAGAAAACTGAAGGGTTTGTACTGTAACTTTTTAAGTATTTTAGGATACATATTAAGACGATAAACTTAAGGGGTATCTTAAAAATTTTGAAAAATTTTAAAAAAATCTAGGCCTAGCCCACTCTATGTTCCGTCTTTGGGGTTGGTGGTTGTAATGGACGGTGGATGATGATGATGAAAAAAAAAAAAAACACATGCAAAGTTCTGCTGGGGGGAATTTGATGACTGGTGTCAGTATGCTCAAAGAGAACAAATGTCTAAAATACAAAGGTGATTTGCCTCACTACATAAAGAAGAGAAACCTCTCAAAGGGACAAAAGAGTAATCCAGCAGTTGAAACTTAAAATCCTTCACACCATTAATTATTTCACTTGATGATAAAAGAAAAAACAATAAATCATAAGCTTCCCAACACGTCATCTACACAAAAGTCAAAATAAAACATAAAACCAGACCACAACAAATTGAGAATGACTAAACGAATTCTGACCTTCATGAGATTGTTTTCAACTATAGCAGCAATGACAGCACAATCTTCTCCTTTCTCTCAAAAGACTGGTAGTGATAGACGGAAAATATTAATGGAAGAGCTTATTGGAGATGCTTCAAACATTCTTGATTATTTGCATCAGAAATCTCTATAAAAGAAGAAAAAAAAAATTGAGAAGTGATTAAATATTCCGTCAAAATTGGATTCGAATAAATTGATTAATTAAAAAAATAAAAAATAAATTACTTCTTATTTTAGAATGAAGGGTAGCCTAGAGAGAACAATGCCAAATATGTTTTTCCAATGTCTTATTGTTATCAGGGTGGTTTGGTAGTGCCTTCAGTTTGGGGCAGCCACCAATTATCAAGGAAACCAGAGATGGCATGATTTTAATATCATCCTCTACTTCTCCATTTCTTGTAATTCCATAATCCCACTCTTCCCATTCATTCATAGAAATAAAATAGAGACTTTTCAATTCGGGGAAGAAATTAAAAGATGAAGATGTGCCCTCGCTTTCTATTCCCAAAAATTCATTACTCACTCTTTTCAAACTCCTCATATCACTTATCTCTAAAGATTCAAGGGATGACAATTTTCCCAAAGGAGGCAAATGCTTGCAATTTATGCATTTATAGAGTCGTAATTGCTTGAGCTTGGTTAAGGACATCATCCAATTGGGTAAAATATTGTTGCCTCTGTAATTTTGTAGGCATAAATTCTCCAAATTTAAAGGTGGGTGTAAGATTTCAAGAAGTGCTTCATCATCCTCATTCATCCTCTCTCCTTCATCTTTTCTGAAATCTAGAATCAAATGAAGGAGGTTTTTCCGATTCTTGAGCTCTAATCTTCTAGCCTCATCCACATTTGATAGATTTCCCAATTGTCTATACGCAAATAATCTCTATATAGTTTGATGTTTTTCAAATCTTCAAGGCTGCATGCTTTGTCATCGTTACCACCAACTCCACTCACAACGAATGACTTTAATGTTTGCAGATTAGTCAATCTTTGAATTCTTATTGGTATGTATCTTAATGAAGATGTCCCATCATTTTCTAGATGCCTTAAATTTATTAATTTTCCAATCCCTTGAGGCAATTCTTCCAACTTTACACATATACTAACGTCTAAAGTTTGCAAATTATATAATCCACATAATTCTTTAGGAAGTTTTCTCATTCCTAGATATTTCAAATGTATCAACTTTCCTACCTCCTTCAAAGCACTAAATTCTTCCGGTCTTTTTCTCATTTCCGTTATACTTCCAGCTATACTTAGTGCCTTTAAACATGTCAATTCACCAAATAATTTCGGTAACACATTAAGAGGCAAATCAATATTGGAATCTATATAATTATGTATAAAACTACGTAGTCTTTTGAGACTACAAATAGAATCAGGAAATGACGTCCTTCCATCAAGTGTTATCATCAAATGACAAACTTGCTCATGATAAGAAGAGTTTATCATTGGCTCTTTAAGACCATTAACTTTTATGTGGAGACATTCATTCTTACTCAGGAATTGAGCAAAGTCATGTACTAAATCATGCATCTTACATCTAACGATATTATTGTGATCATCTTGTTTAAACTCTTGGAAGAATGAGCATGATGCTAAGTAGGTAAAATACTCCTGACCAACTATCTCCATTACTTTATTTCCTTCTTTGAGATAATCATGAGCCATCCATAATTTAATCAAACAATCTTTTTCTATATTATGGTCCTTCGGAAAGATGGCACAAAATGTAAAACATCGTTTATCTTGAAAGGCAAATCATTATAACTCAATAGTAGAGGACCGAAAATATCTTTTTCAAACTCTTCAAGTTTCCACAAATCACTATCTAAGATATTTTGCCACTCTTCTCTAGTTTTCTTAAAGCCCAAAAGACTACTAATAGTCTTTGCAGCAAGAGGCAAACCCTTGCACTTGTTTAGAATTTTCTTGCCGATCTCTTCTAGATTTTCACACTCCTCTTGAGACCTACCAAAAAATGCTAATTGCCTAAACAACAACCAACATTCTTCATCGGGCAATTCTTTGACAACAATAATGTCAATTGATTCCATCATATGTGCCACTGATTCCTTACATGTAGTAATCAGAATTTTACTTCCACGGAGACCATTCTTTAAACAGTGATAAAATGGTTCCCATTTTTTGTATTTATCTGACCGCACATCATCCAAAATAAGCAAAAATTTCTTTACAGCAATAGATCTACTAATACGCTGAAAAAGTGATTCCAATGCACCTAAATTTGGAGTAGAACCTTCTAGAGCCTCAATGAGATCTTTGGCTATCTTGTATTCATCAAAAGGTTCTGACAAACACACCCACATTACTTTATCAAAGTTCTTTATCACCTCATTCTCATTGAAAGCAAATTGAGCAAGAGTTGTCTTACCTATTCCCCCCATTCCTATAATAGAGATGATATGGGGATGTTGTTCACTACTCTCACACAACATGCGTACTAAAGTATTCTTATTCTCAGCTCGGTCGTATATAGCAGACACATCAACAAATGAGGTACTTTGTTCTCGTTTGGAGTTCACAACACTTTTATTCACATCAAAATTATACATATCTCTTTGTTTCGCTATGACATCTAACTTTTCATTTACTTCTTTTATCTTGACTGCAATGTCATGACGTACGCTCATTTGGTTGAATGAAAAGCAAGAGGGAAAGAAGAAACACACCTTCTTAGGAACAGCAGCATCTTCAGCTCTCTCAATTTGTTGTTTCATCTTGGCGTAATTCCACTCATCCAACACATCTTCAATGTCATAGGATGCGTGTTTGAGCCGATCTAACCAAAGTTGTACTGTATTCTCCTTCACTTGTCTTTCCTCTGCATCAAGGAGCACAGCTTGAATATCTTGAAGATTGCTCCTAAGCTGTTTAACTTCTTTGTCAACACCAACAACTAACCTCACCTCCTGTTGTATCCCTTTGGCAATGATTGAAGTCAGCTGCTCCAAGACACAGGAAATAATAGCTTCAGCCATAATCAGAGAAAGTGAATAATTGTAAGAAGAAGAGAGAGAGATCTTTGTGAAACTTTTGACATCCATTCATTTCTTACTGTACTGTATATAGAAGAAGTCCGGAAACAAACGAACAAATTTTTGACACAAATAATTTAATAAAAAATATGTAAAATTGATGTTGATATATTACCAAGCCTATTTAAGATAATAGAGTCAGTAATGTTGGCTTGGTGGGCCTGCACCTTACATCAACTTTTGCTTCGTTCAGATAATACAAAATTTTCTCCTTATATGGAACCCAAATCTTATTGAGTAATGTCATGCTTTCTCACGAACTTATTAACCACTTTCCTCACTTTTGTTAAAATTACATATGGTATCTACACTATGTTTATAGTACTCGTACTATGCTTTATATTTACAAAGGTTAGTAAGATGATTAGTAAATTCGTGAGTAAGCATAACATTATTGAATCTTATTATCTTCATCAATAAGAGACATATACGTGGTTGTGCATTTACTAATAGTCAAGTATGGAGTCTATTTCACTATGAAATGCATGTAAGGCTCACATGATAGGAATTGGTCTTATATCTTGAAAAAAAAATAGATGATAGAATCACCGGCATGCTCAAGTAGCATTAAACATCAAAGATGGAGCTGTTTGTTTACATGACTAACTAATATTATAGGTAAATTCCTAACAGCACATTGAGGATAGGCAAATTAACGTGAAATATTTTGCAATGCCATTTCTTTTTTATTTCACTGAATCAATTCTTAAAATTAAAATTCATGCGAAAATAAAGATACGAACGGAGCAATCTCTTCTCTCATCTGCTCAAAGAAAAGTCAGTAATTAAGCACAAGAATTTAATGCGTGTCTATCCGTGACGACCCTGAACAAAGGCGTTTAATTGTTTTTTTTACAGGAAAAACAGTGTACGATATATTCATAATTAATTGCTCCTGCAATATTCAAAAAAATCTTTACTTTACACTACCTACAGATGGTACGTGTAATCTTCTTGAGGGACAGTGGTATCTCCTAAAATAGGACTTAATGTCCTATTAAGATTCCAAATTTTATGTAAACTATTAAACTTAATCTGATAAGGTCAAGAAATCATATTTTTTTTCTGATAGGGATTATCTCCTAAAAAAGAGGACTCAATATCCTATTAGGATTTTAACCTCTTGGGTTCATTATAATACAGAGGTTTGCCCTCTCATTAAGCATGCAATCTCCTATAATCAATCTCTACCACTCAAAACCATCTATTTGCTCTTGAAGTTCTTGGTCTCAAAAACCCGATGCCTCCGTCGTAATCCTAGCCTCCAACAAGACTCTTGGTAATTCTTCTTCTCCTTAATTCTTATTAAAACTCTTTCAGCCTTACTGACTTGAGCGTCGGAGTGCCTATGGCAAACACCACCCTGGTATTTTTTGAAAGCTTCACGCTTACCCTTTTATGTGTACAGGTCTAGCGAATTATCAATGGCATCAATTTTACGGGATCAGACCTTATTTTTATGACGATAGATTTTTTGCATCTACAAACAGACTTAATTGTTAAGGAGATAAATCTTATCTTTTGCAGCCTATTGAACAAGAAAATTAATAATAATGGCCTAAGGATTAAGAGGTAATACTACATATATTATTTTTATATATCTAATTATATCTTATCACATAATATTATATAAAAAATGTTATATGAAAATGATGTATGTATAATATTATTCAAGAATTAATGTGTTGATGAGTGGTAGGAATGAATTAATGAATGGAATTAAATTTCTTCTTTAAGAGTGGAACCCGCTGCCAGTGCCATGTGCCAACTGCCATGCATCATCAATAAGCATTAATTTCTTTTTTTACACTACAAATGGTACGTGTAATCTTTCCATGCCACATAAATTCCTCTTCTTTCATTTAATCTTTTGCCTCCTTAATTAACTCCGCAGCATGTACAAATAGATTCTTGCACAAATCAATTCAGTGCATTCAAATAAATAAATAAACAACCATTGATTAACATAATCATAAAAAACAGTTATAAAGAATGGGTTGAAATAACAACTCATTTGATAATATCAACAGTTATAAAGAATGAATTAAAATAATAACTCATTTGACAATGTCAAATCCTCAATTGAACATTCTATTTTTATTTCATGTCAATTCATAGACCTTTGACTTATAAACAACAAAAAACAAATAAATAAATAAATAAAAAATCATCGGTTAATAAAATCATGAAGAACATACGTATTACATACATAAATTAACATGATCTATAAACAATTAACAAAAGACCAGACGAACTGTTGACACCAACTAACATATTACGATAATACTCAAGTGAACATATGACCCTTTTATAACCCCTTATTTAGACTTTTCGAATGCCAATGCAATTAAATACGAATAAAAGTTTACGATTTCAATACAAAGCACCTATATAATTAGGCAGATGTCATTAAATCACACATCCGATGTGTCAAAACAGAGCAATTGTAAGGCTACAAAACAAAATATGAAGAGACTAACTCCAATCTTTTTATCTTTTTATTTATACCTTTGGAATATCAATACAATGAACTCATATATTTGTTATTAATACACATCCAATGCATCAAAATAGTTAGACTTTTAGAATGTCAATGCAATGCACCTATATAATTATTGTTATTATTAATTATTAATACAGATCCAATAAATTTTACGAATTATTAATACAAATCCAACGTGTCAAAATAGAGTAATAAATATAAACTCAACGTATCAAAATGGAGCAATTTGATTGAGTTCATTAAACCACAAATCTTACTTGTCAATCCAAAGTCTCAAGATGGAATAATCTACAGCAAAAAATGAGTTCCAAAATGTCCTGTATGTCAAACAATCAAAGGGGGGTATTCAGCCCTATATATATATATATATATATATATATATATATATGCTCTTATCGTCATTTCTATCTGATTAATTTATCATATATATATATATATGCTCTTATCGTCACTTCTATCTGATTAATTTATCAAGTTTGCGGATAAGTCTCTTTCTAAAGTCAAGTCACAAAGTGATTCATATGTAACTGTTGAATGGCGAAAGCCCGCTTTTTTATTTTGGAGGAAAGAAATTGAGTAAGGCTTAAGTTTGGAGGAAAGAAATTAAATAAAAGACTCAGAATGCACTCTCATTTGGATCTCATTCAAGTGCAAATTTTTGACATCTCCATATGTACACAGGCAATTAATAACTCAAGACGTCTAACAATATCAAGCCAATTATCTCTACACATCGTTCTTATGTGGGCGAACACCACCTTCTTGTTAGATATCATAAAAATTAATAATTGGGAAGTCCATAGATTTCACGTTACAAGTTCGTATTCAATCGCAAGCCAAGTCTACATCGTTGTAGATAGGTCCCTGAGAGAGGCTTGAATCATTTTCTTTATTTCTTCTTGAAATCTCTTCATGCTCCTTCTGGTTTATTTCAGCTGTTTTCTATTCAAGTTCTCCGTTTTCTGTTCTGGAATCTGGTTCAGCTGGTGTTTTTTCTGTTCTGGAATCTAGTTCAGCTGGTGTTTTTTCTGTTCTGGAATCTGGTTCAGCTGTTTTCTCTTCTGGAATCTGGTTCAGCTGGTGTTCAAGTTCTCTGTTTTCTGTTTCTGGAATCTGGTTCAGCTGGTCTTCGAGTTCTCTATTTTCGGTTCTGCAACCTGGAAAATTTTCGAAGTGAATTTTGTTAAAAATTTCACTGTGCAACGGTCAGGTTAACGGCAAGTTAAAATTCAAAAGTTTTGCACTGTTCAACGGTCATATTAACGGCACAGGCTACAATTTCTGTCTGCGGGCGTTAGTTCTCATAAGTGCGACGACGCCGTTTTATCTACACAGTGAAAGTGAAAAAGTTCAAACGTTTCAGATCAAGCCACAGAGGGTTTTTGTGTCTTCAGTTTAGCGCTTACTGTTCTTGCTTTGAAAAATCATAGATTCTACGGTCTGAAAGTCATTATTCTGTGTTTTTTGTGTAAACATTGAATGGCTGAGATTCTTACTGTGGCAAATCATATGGATTGCCACCTCAGAAGCTGCCATTTCAGATCAAAGTTGCTGGGTTTTCATTTTGAAAAATGCTATCCTTACAAAGAGAATACAAAGAAAGCTACAGAGTGACATCACTAGGAAGGAAAAAATAAAGAAAAAACGGAAAAAGAGGGAGAGAGAGAGAGAGAAATCATGAAGATGAAGGGTGGAAATTGTCTTTGTATAGCCTCTTTGTTTTTGTCTTTGTAAGAGTAGTATTGCTCTTTCATTTTTATTTCAGCTGGAGTTCATGAAGCTGGAGAAAAGATTAACGGCTGAAATGCTATCAATTTGTGTTTCTTTTGAATAAATTGTATTTGTTAATCTGTAAGAGTCACACGGATTGCCAACGTGGACTCATTTTAAGTATAAAAACTATTAAAGAATCAGTTTGCATGTATTGCAGAAGTTAATAAAATTCAGTTCTGGAAATTTCTGTTTTCTCTCAAGTTTCTCTGTTTGTTTCTCGGGAAACTGTAATAGCTTTCAGGTTTCCTTCTTATTTGATCATAGGACTCTCACAGATGACAATGACAAGTATATTGGTACCATTCTCTTCATCTGTCTTTCGGTACTTCAAATAGAAGCTCATGACCGACATAGCCAGTGGTTCCACCAATCACAGGTTTCCCCCACGCAAGATCAATCTCATCGAATCCAATACGGGTATTATCAGAAACAATGAAGTTTCAGGCAAATCGTAAATTTGGATAGTCCCATGATGACCAAAAAATCTGTTATGCTTAAAAAATCCCACTAATGTTAGCACGACCTAAAAGACAAAGTGTATTGACGGTTAAAACTCAAACCGCCTCAAAGAGACATTAAACAACACCTGTCCCACCTTTATCAAAATAAAGGATCAGGATAAATGAGAACTCTCCATGTGTCAAGGTAACTTGTAAAAGCGCTCATTACGTTAAACTCAAAGGTGTATAAATGGGCACATCTCTTTATGAAAAATGGGCTAGTTGGGTATAAAAATCATCGTTTAGGCCTACAAAGACAAATTAATAGAATTAGATAGCAATTATGACTCAAATTTTATGAGAAGTATCCTAAATCCTATCGAAATTCAATACAAAATCATATGGAAAAATATGATTATCAAGTGGCCAGATCGTGCTTCTGAGCACTTAGATCGTGTTACCCAGCGGTCGAATCGTGCTTTCGAGCACTCAAATCGTGCTCCCAAGCAACCAGATCATGCTTATGAGCATTTAGATCATCTACAGCGCGCGTTCAAGATCGTTGAGATCACGCGTTCAAATCATCTAGATCATGCTTTGGGGCAGCCTGATCGTGCTTCTGAGCACCCAGATCGCACTTCCAAGCGCCTAGATCGCTGATCTCAAGTTCTCAAATCAAGCTTCGCGCTTTCTGATCGAACTCCTTGAGTTCTTGGATCGACCTTCATGCTTTCTGATCGAACTCCTTGTGTTCTCAAATCAAGCTTCGTGTTTTCTGATCGAACTCCTTGTGTTCTCAAATCAAGCTTTGTGCTTTCTGATCAAACTCTTTGTGTTCTCAGATCAAGCTTCATGCATTCTGATCGAACTCCTTGTGCTCTCAGATCGCAAAGAGCTCTCCAGCTGTCAGATCGCAAATAACTCTCGAGTTCCCAAATCAAAGCTCCTTGCGCTTCTGATCGAGCTCCTTATGCTCTCTGATCGAGCTCATAAGCTCGCTTATCAGCTTGAGATCGCAGGCCGCAGATCTTTCAGATCGATCTCTTTAGATCTCTTAGATCGCGTACACATATCGAGCTCTTTAAGATCTCAGATTGTGATCAGCTCCTAGCTCTCAAATCACGATCAACTCTCAACTCTGAGCTTGTGAACAACCTCAGGTCACACTAATGTCAATACTACCTAAAACACAAAGTGTATTAGTTGTCAAAACCCAAACCGCCTCAAAGAGATATTAAATAACATCTGTCCCACCTTTATCAAAATAAAAGATCAGAATGAATGAGAGCTTTCCATGTGTCAAGGCAACTTACAAAAATATTCATTATGTTGAGCTCAAATGTGTATAAATTGGCACCCCTCTTCATGAAAAAGGGCTGGCTAGGCATATGAGAGCTAGGCATGCGTTTGAGCTTTATTATTTTTTCTCTATAAATAAAGCATTTCTCTATTTTTGTACACCTTACAGGCAATATCAGAAAAATAGTCAAAGAATAAAAAACAATATGGATGTAGGATTCGCTTTAAGCATCTGAACCTCTATAAAAATCCATCTCGTCAGTCTTTCATTTATGTTTCTACAAACGTATATCATCTCAGCTCCATAATCAACTCTCATAATCATATCACGTGTAATTTTTAAGACCTGCTTAGCACTTTACATGTGCGAGATCATTGGTATCAGAATCATGATATACTCTTCATTCATTTTAACTTTTGCCATCTTCACTAACTCCACAGCATATCCTAATGGATTCTTACTCAAATCATAGCCTTCGAACGTGCAGCTGGGCATGCCAATGCATTTCCGTAGCATCCTGAGGTATAAGCTTGTTATAATGCCTGGTCCGCACATTAACTGCAAATGAAACTCGAACAATATTATTGGGTTCTTGTTCAAAAGCAATCGGTCGACATCTCCAAATGTAAGCAGTTAGCTTGAAAGTCGAACAGTTTTTAAGGCGCAGCAGAAGTTGGTTTTGCAGGGCTGCTATCTCTTTCGGGCCAAAGTAGAATGATTTATGATCTCCTTTTTTTTTTTCCACGTTTAAAAGGATGTCTTTGCCATTGTTTCAAGACTCATATTCATGATGGATACATGTTATACGTGGTGGATCTCTGGCACTTAGAACTTACCTTTGCCAAATAGGCAGTAAGGATGGTGTATTTGCTCCTCTTGTCATATCTTTCACGGCTTTCAAAAACTGCAGTACACCAAATCCGTCACATTGTGTGGTTAAAACGTGGCCTGAGAATAAATCCTCCACATATCAGACGAGTCACTTGAATTAACAATAGTGGGCAACCAAGTATGCCTTAAGAGCCTGGGACATTATACAGCAGTTGGTCCAAATATTTTCATGGAACCTCAATTTCATCACCAAAATGCTCAAGTTTGACGTCGGCAACAGCCTCTATAAACAAGATTCCTTCATTGTTGCAATCCACTATAAGCTTGCGATTGTCACCTTCCTTAAGCCTAGTGCTCTACTAACTAAGAGCTTCCTTGATCAACTTAACTGGGTTTTTCCCAGTCATTCCAGGTGGACTGTACTCGTAAAAGAGTAGAGCTGGAAGTTGACCTCTTAGGCCCTCTTGATTATCTCAAAGTTTCTTCGTCACTCGCGGCGTTGGCCTTGCTGGAGTGATTAATTCGGGGGCTTGCCGTATCACTAAGAACACTGGGCATACTTTTGATGCCATAGTAAACTTAGTAAATTTAACAGCTTAGAGAACAATATTGAGTTCAAGGCTTAATGTAAGCTCCCGACCCACTGCCAGTCCAACACAATCAAAATATTGTCTGTTTTGCCAACCTGTGTGGTCCAACTCCGAAGCTCAGTCCCTCACGGTTTTGTTTTTAGGCTCAAAGACCCTTACTCAAGCCCAAAACAACTTAGAGAACAATATTGAGTTCAAGGCTTAATGTAAGCTCCCCACCTACTGCCAGCCCAACACAGTCAAAATATTGTCTACTTTGGCAACCTGTGTGGTCCAACTCCGAAGCCTGGTCCCTCACGGTTTTGTTTTCAAGCCCAATAACCCTTACTCAAGCCCAAAACGCGTTTTGATTATTGGAGGGTTCTCTTGGTATTGATAGAATTTGAGGTGGGTCTGACTTCTCACCCAATAAGGCCTTATTGAACATGAGGATTACCCTCTCTTATAAACCAGTAAACTTGAGCGTGTCTAGTCGGTGTGAGACTTCAACACTCTCCCTCACGGTTAAGGTCATATGTTGGTTCTTGCCTGTTACTAGAGGTAGTTGTCGGCTCTAACTCCTCACTCGCTAATCAAGCACTCAACTGTTAGATCCCTCATTCCCAAGCGATGTGGGATGTCCCACTTAAGTTATGATTTGCTTCAGCTATGTTCTCTAATAATGTCCATTTATAGTGCATTAGATTGGTCTTTGATAATTAATTTAACCAACCTTCATTTATTATTTGGATTCATTCACATTAGAAAAATTTATGTAAAAGTCACATCTCAATTTGCTCTCTATATCAAGTAATTAATTTCAAATTGCAAGTTTTCAGTTTGTTTTAGGAGGACATCATTGGCTTGAATAAAACTTATAAAAGTTTAGACTAAAATTAGCTACTATTAAGACATATACAACCCAAAATGTCTTAAATATATTTGCATATTTCCTTGAGTCATCTTCTCTATCTACTCTTGAAACCTCTCCATAGTTGATAATGGCAAGCATATTGGTACCATACTTACATTCTCTCCATCTCCCTTTTGGTACTTCACATAGTTGCTGAATGCTGATGAATAATGATGTAGCTTCAGTTGGAGTTTGAGTTGGACCTTCAGTGGGTGATGAATGATACAGCTTCAGTTGGTCCACCACACACAGGTTTCCTCCAATTGGTCCAGCATACACAGGTTTCGGCATTCACAGTAGGTTTCCTCCAATTGGTCCAGCATACACAGGTTTCGGCATTCACAGTAGGTTTCCTCCAATTGGTCCTGCACACAGGTAGATTTCCCCCACCTTAAATGATGTAGTTTCAATTCGTCCAGCATATTCACCGGTTTCCCCCACCATTCTTTCAATCTACGTACCTCTTCAAATCCAAGACGTATTATATAAGAAAGGGTTTTAACATATACACCCCTGAAACTGACATAACCGTTTGACCCTCACCATCTTCGGAAACTACAATACCCAACACAACCCCAATCGTTATTCTCAACCGTTCAATGTGAAAATTGCCGTATTTGACCTATAAAATTACAAAGTTACCCTTTAATTTTTCTTAACTTGACTAATTTACCCTGCAAAAACATAAATTATAATTTGTATTTTATAAAAGGTATTTTACATTTATTAAACACCTTTTATGTTTTAAAATTTTAAAATAAATTTTTATATTTAAAAAAAAAAAACCCAATCACACGTCGATTTAGGATTTACCGGCGATTTGAGATCATCCGTTGCTACAATCTGAGATTGCAATCAACTATGCAATCTTAAATTGTTGTGTCTTTTGTTAAATCAGATCATACGCGGCTTATATCGCAACTATTGTGATCAAGGATCACAAACTCTAGATCGGATTTTTTTTTCCTGATTTTTTTATCAAATCAATTTTTTTTTTTTTTTAAGACCAGAGTTCGACATTTCTATAAATAACTAAAAAGTTGAACAGTTTCTCTTATACAATGAATGACTAAGATTTGCACAAGTATCATTGCCATCAAGGGCCAGGGTTTCTCCTAACCCTTGATGGCTGTGAATGACAAAAATATTAACCAAAAATTATAACAATAGTGAGCAGCCCGAGTATTGATTCAAATTAAAGTTCAAGGATTAAGAAGACTTTGCTTGAATGAACAATAGTGAGCAACCCGAGTATGCCTTCAGGCTTCAGGGCGCCTGGGATATTATAGATCAGTAGTGTAGTTGGTCCAAAAATGGGCATGAAACTTGAATTTCTCCTATTCAATGAATGACTAAGATTTACACACGTGTCACTGCGATCAATGACTGGGATTTACCCACTATAATATTATTACGTATTTGCTAATGCACTCATCTTCTTTATCTCCTGTTGAAACCTCTCCCTAGTTGATAACGGCAAGCTTCAGTTGGTCCAGCACACAAAGCTTTCACCCCCTAAATCTACCTCTTCTGTATCTCCTGTTGAAACCTCTCCCTGGTTGATAATGGCAAGCATACTGGTATCATAATTCCATTCTCTCCCTCTTTTGGTACTTCGCATAGTAGCTGCTGAATGATGCAGCTAGTTGGTCCACCATACAAAGCTTCCCCCACTGTGACATATAAAAAATGCATTAATTATTTATAGGATTACAAATGACAGCGATGGTGTTGATTCTAAAAAAGGACAGTAAACCGTTCTATTTAAGAAGTACGAGATAGAAATATAGATCAGAGGCCAGCTCACCCAAAAAAATCTGAAAACCAAAAGATTCAGTTCTTGTTTCATGAGGCAAATTTGCCTTTAGTTCTAGTTTCTGCCACTGCTTTGCCCTTGCGCATTCCCTGTAGTGAGGAAATCAGTTCTGCATATTGAAGAAATAGCAGATTTGGAAGAGGATGATGTGATGTGCTTCTGTTTAAACATCAAGAATGAAGATTACTAGTGAGAATGCATAACCAACCATGTATTAACTCTGATATATTAATCAGAATTCTTCAACTACTTTCTGAATGCCATTATTCCTCTCTTCTATAATGCAAAATACAGCACTGAGACAATAAGTATTTGATGAACTTGCAACTGAGTAAAAAATTACATGCCTTAGTATAAAGTAAAAAGAATTTAAACAGTATCAGAAAATTGATTTAAGGAAAGTGGGGTCATGACCTTTAAGAAGTACATAGGTTATCCAAGATATTTCCAGGTCTGTCGACTTGTTCCGGGATTATACAAACTTGTAGACAGAAAATGTGTGCTTTTTCAATAAGCTCAGATAGAGGTAAAAAAAACCGAATTCATGACATCTTAAACTTGCCTGATAAGTAGAGACAACCAAAACAAACTTAGCTCCTGAGTCATCAAGGGATTTCACAGAGAATCCAGAGTAATTGAGCTGAAAAAAAAAAGGAGAGAAATCCAACAGTAAGAGAAACCAAACGACAGATGTATAGAGCCATTTTTGAACTGTACTTCAATTTCAATTACTGAATTTGAATATATATATATATATGCACACACATGCCCCTGAAAAAATTGATCTCACAACTGCATAATTTGCTTTATATTACAAGTCACTACTTTGATTGATAAGATTTTCCCATCTAGCATGCTTGTTCCATTATGTTCAAATTCTTCCTTTGTATCGATTCATCATACCATGATCATGGCATGCTAAAACACACATTGCGACATGAAGATGGAAGGATTAGTACTATTGAAAGGATTACAGGTGACAGTGATGATGTTAATTCTAAACAAAAAAAAAAAAGGAAGTAGGAGGGAATATAGATGATATGCTACTCACCAAGAAAATCTGAAAATCATAAGATTTAGCACTTGTTTCACCAGGCCTGTCAATATTTTCCGGCAGGATACAAAGTTCTGCAGAGGGAATTTGATGACTGGTGTCAATATGCTCAAAGAGAACAAATGTGTAAACATACATAGGCAATTTGCCTCCCTACTTAAGAAGAGAAACCTTAAAGATTTCTCAGAGGGAATTCAGCGTAATTGGAGAAGCTCCCAGACAAAAGAGTAATCCAACAGTTAGAAACTTAAAATGCTCTGTTTTAACTAATCTCAATACCCTTAAACAAGATCTGACCGTCCTGAGATTGTCTTCAACTAAAGCAGCAATGACACCACAATCTTCTCCTTTTCTCACAATAGACTGGTACTGATGCACGGCAGCAATTAATGGAAGAGCTTATTGGAGATAGTTCAAACAGATGGAGGCGCAATCCTGATTATTTGCATCAGACATCTCTAAAAGAAGACAAAAGAAAAAAAATTAAAGTGATTAAATATTCCGTCAGAAATTGGATCGAATATACGGATTGATGAAAAGAATTAGAAAAAATTACCTCTGGTTTTCGCCTTCAAGGGTAGCCTATAGCAGAGTACAACCGTAAATATATATATCCAATGCTGTATTCAGAATAAGGTGGTTTGGAAGTGCCTTCAATTTGGGGCAGAAATTAATTTTCAAGGAAACCAGAGGAGGCATTATTTTAATATCATCTTCTTCTTCTCCCTTTCTTGTAATCTCATAATCCCACTCTTCCCATTCATCCATATAACCAAACTCAATTTTTTTTTCAATTTGGGAAAGAAAATAAATTATGAAGATGTGCCATCACTTTCTATTCCTAAAAATTCATTACTCACTCTTTCCACACTCTTCATCCCCAATATCTTTAAAGATTCAAGGGATGGCAATCTTCCCAAGGAAGGCAAATGCTTGCAGTTTATGCATTTAAAGAATACTAAGTCTTTGAGCTTGGTTAAGGACATCATCCAGTTGGGCAAAATAGCGTTGCCTTTGTAATTTTCTAGCCATAACTTTTCCAAATTTAGAGGTGGTTGTAGGATTTCAAGAAGTGTTTCATCATCCTCATTCGTCCTCTCTCCTTCATCTTTTTCGAAATTCAGAAATAATTGAAGGAGGTTTTTCTCGATTCTTAAGCTCTAATCTTCTAGCCTCATCCACATTTAATACATTTCCCAACTTCTCTGTACGCAAATCATCTCCATATAGGTTAAGGTATTTCAAACCGTCAAGGCTGCATGCTTTATTACAATTACCATCACTACCACTCACAACAAAAAACCTTAAGGTTCGGAGATTAGTCAATCTTTGAATTCCTATTGGCATGTATCTTAATGACAAGACCCCAAAATTTTCTAGATGCCTTAGATTTATTAATTTTCCCATCCCTTGAGGTAATTCTTCCAGATTTGTACAATAACTAATGTCTAAAGTTTGCAAATTATATAATCCACATAATTCTTCAGGAAGTTTTCTCATATCTAGATTTTTCAAATCAAGATATCTCAAATTTATCAATTTTCCTATCTCCTTCGGAATGTTGTCAATATTTTTTCCTAATAGCTCCGCACTTCCAGCTATACTTAATGCCTTTAAACATGTTAATTCACCAAATAATTTTGGTAACGTATTAGGAGGCAAATCAATCATGGAATCTACAAAATTATATATGAAGCTATGCAACCTTTTGAGACTACAGATAGAATTAGGAAATGAAGTCCCTTCATCAAGTGTTATCATCAAATGGCAAACTTGCTCATGATAAGAATATTTTATGATTGGCTTTTCATGACCATTAACTTCTATTCTGAGACATTCATTCTTAGTCAAGAATTGAGCAAAGTCATGTACTAAATCGTGCATCTTACATCCAACAATATTATTGTGATTGTCTTTTTCAAACTCCTGGAACAATGAGCGTGATGCTAAGTAGTCAAAATACTCTTTACCAACTATCTCCATTACATTATTTCCTTCTTGTTTGAGATAACCATGAGCCATCCATAATTTAATCAAACAATCTCTTCTTATATCATGGTCCTTTGGAAAGATGGCACAATATGTGAAACATCGTTTTATCATAAAAGGTAAATCATTATAACTCAATAATAAAGGACTGAAAATATCTTTTTCACACTCTTCAAGCTTCCATAAATCACTATCTAAGATTTTTAACCACTCTTCTCTAGTTTTTTAAAGTGCAAGAGACTACCAATAGTCTTTGCAGCAAGAGGCAAACCTTTGCACTTATTTAAAATTTTCTTATCAATACCTTCTAGATTTTCACACTCCTCTTGAGACCTACCAAAAAATGCTAATCGCCTAAACAACAACCAACATTCTTCATCGGGCAATTCTTTGATAGCAATAATATCAATTGATTCCATCATACGTACCACTGATTCCTTACGTGTAGTTATCAAAATTTTACTTCCATGGAGACCATTCTTAAAACAATGATATAATGGTTTCCATTTTTTATAGTCATCTGACCACACATCATCCAAGATAAGCAAAAATTTCTTTCCAGCAATTGATTCACTAATACGTTGAAAAAGCAATTCCAATTCACCTAAATTCGAAGTACAACCTTCTAGAGCCTCAATGATTGCTTTGGCTATCCTATATTCATCAAAAGGTTTTGACACACACACCCACATTACTTTATCAAAGTTCTTTATCACCTGATTGTCTTTGGAAGCAAATTGAGCAAGAGTTGTCTTACCGATTCCCCCCATCCCTATAATAGAGATGATATGGGGGTGTTGTTCATTGCTCTCACACAACATGCGTACCAAAGTATTCTTATCCTCAACTCGACCATATATCTCGGACACATCAACAAATGAGGTACTTTGTACTCATTCGGACTTCCCAACACTTCTAATCACATTAAAATTATACGTATCTTTTTGTTTTGCAATCACATCTAAATTTTAATTTACTTCCTTTATCTTGATCGCAATATCATAACGTAACCTAACTTGTTTGATTGAAAAGCAAGAGCAAGGAAAGGAAAAACATACCTTCTTAGAAGGAACAAGGTTGTTTTCAACCCCCTCAATTTGCTGTTTCAACAAGGCATAGTGCCACTCAGCCAAAACATCTTCAATGACATAAGACGTGTCCTTGAGCTGATCTAACCAAAGTCTAACGTGTCTCTCCTTTAGTTGACTTTCCTCTGCATCAAGGAGCACGGCTTGAATAGCTTCAAGATTGCTCTTAAGCTTATTGACTTCTTTGTTGACACCAACAACTAGCCCCATCTCCTGTTGTATCTCTTGGGCAATGATTGAAGTCAGCTCCTCCAAGACACCGGAAATAACTGCTTCAGCCATGATCAGAGACGGTGAATAATTGGAAGAAGAAAGAGCAAGAGATATATTTGTGAAACTTTTCACATCCATTCATTTCTTATGCTGCATAGATGAGGCTAGAAACCAACCAGCGTTACATGGTTATAAAGGACATATATGTGGGACCCAATTCTTTTCATAAATGAGACTATGGACTGTGGTCCCATGACCAAATGAAGCAACATAGGGGGTGTTTGTCTAAGCTTATAAGCTGGTCAAACTAGTTTATAAGCTCTAAAATTAAGCTGACCTGTTTGTTTATAACTTTTTTGAGCTTATAAGCCAAAAAAAATAAGTTCAGGGGAAGTACCTTTTTTTTTTTTTTTTGGTTGCTTATAAGCTAGTTTGGCCAAGTATATTACCATATTTAGAGGTGGAACATTTGGGCCGGGTTAGGCGGGTCAACCCTAACTCGGCCCGTAAAGAAGCGGGTTAAACCTGGCAGCAACCTCTGAGCGGGCCGAGTTGCACAATGGCAACCTGCAACCCGGCGGGTTGCTATTTTGTCTCTTTTGCAAGAGACCCGCCAACTTGCCGGGTTGCAACAGCCAACCCGGCGAGTTGGCAGAAAAAATAAAAAATAAAATAAAAATTTTTATTTTATTTTTTAAATTACCCTTTTACCCTTGAAATATAGCTGTTTTATAGCTATTGGAGGGGTCTTTTTCGTCATTTTTATCTTTCCCTTTTTTTCCTATAAATTGGCCCTAAACTCTCACATTTTTCTCACAACTTAAATTCTCTCATTCTCTCATATTCTCTAATCTCTAATCTCTCAATTATTCATTTATTCTTTTAATCTCTTTGTTATCAATTTGGTCGTATTTTAATTTTAATTAGTTTTTGCAATTTTTAATTCATATTTCCAATTTTCCAATTTCCATATTCCAATTCTCTTTCTTTAATTTTTATTTCTTCTACATCAATTTTTTTTTTCAACTATAATGGATAGATATTTCTCTTCCATCAATTACAATGATGACGGAAACTACTATCCTAGTCCTAGTCCCGTTGATTTTACTAACATAAATGCAGGAGGAGATTCAAATAGTCCCGCTTTCCCATTCTCAGAATCCGATACACCTCAAAATATGCCCCCGATTCCAACAGCTCCCGGTGGTTCTAGAAGTCATCCTCGTAATCGTCATGCTTGTCCAACTTCATCTCAAGCTGAGGCGGGATCATCAAGCGCCGTCAGCGACAGACTACATCAAGTTTGGGCGCATTTCGACAAGTTTTACGAGACAGAAAATGACGTTCAAGTCAAGAAAGCGAGATGCAAATACTGTGAAAATATTTATAAAGCTGATTCAGGTAATAGTACTAGTACTTTAAAAAGGCATGCTAATAAACATATTAATCAACATGGAAATAGAGAAAGCAATCAAACTCAAATAACTAATATGGGTACTAATTGGCGTTATAATTCTGATGTATATAGGGAACAATTAGCTTTATATATTGCTGCAACAGATCAACCTATTAATATGGCTGAAGATAAATATTTTGAAAGATTTGTTCAAAATTCATTTTTTCCAGGATTTAAAAGTTATTCTAAAACTGTAACTAGAAATGATTTAATAAAATTGTTTAAAAAAATGAAATTAGAATTAAAAAATAAAATACATACTTGTCATGTTAGTGTGGCTCTAACTGCCGATATTTGGAGTGGTAGAGCTAAACAAGATTATATTTGTGTGACTAGTCATTATTTTGATAATGAATGTAAATTAAATAAATCTTTATTAGGATTTAGATTAATGGATGTTGATCATAATGGTGAACAAATTTATAATAAAATTGTTGAAGTTTTAGAAGATTATGAAGTTGTTAGTAAAGTGATAAGTTTAACTTTAGATAATGCAAGTTCTAATAGTAAAGCTATAGATTATTTTCAAAGTAATTATCCTTTATATAACAATTTGAAGTTTTTTCACCAACGTTGTGCATGTCATGTTATTAATTTAATTGTGAAAAGTGGTATGAAAACAATTAAAGAAAATATTAATAGAATTAGAGATTGTTTAGCTTGGATTACTAGTAGTAATAAAAAAAATGCTGAATTTCAAGACGCTTGTATAAAATCAAATATGTCTCCTAGAACTTTTGCATTAGACATGCCTATTAAATGGAATAATACTTATTTAATGCTTGATTCATGTTTACCTTATGCTAACATAATTAGTTATTTTGTAGCAAATAATAGAGGTCCTCATTATTTGGTAGAAAATGATTGGTAAATAGCTAAAGTATTTCATTCTTTTCTTAAAACTTTTTACCAATCCACTTTACAACTTTCTGGTGTGTATTATCCTGCTAGTTCATTAGTAATACATACAATTATAAAAATTTCCGAGTTATTTATAAAAAACAAAGACAATGTAGTTTTAAATGCACCAATAAAGGCAATGGAAAAAAAATTTTAAAATATTGGGGACCCATTCCTTTTCTTTATTGTTTAGGTGCTATATTTGATCCTAGAATTAAATTAGCAGGTTTAGAAAATGGTTTTGACAATTTATGTGAAAATTTACAAACCAAAGCATATGCCAATCAAATAGGAGAGGTAAAAAATACACTTTTCGAAGTATATTTCCGGTATGAAAATAGGTATGGGAACCGCAAAGAGGCGAAACATCCAGGGAAGCTACATCAAAAGAAACAAATGAAGACTTCTACTCTTGGGGTGCATTGAATAGGCCGAAGAGGACCCGAATCCAAAGCACAACCTCCTCTTCAGAAGCTCCACCAACAATAACTAATGTACTGTCTTCCTTGCAGTCGCAAAGTAATAAGCTTCAACAATATTTGGCAACCCCTGAAATGTTACCAGTAGATCCACAACAGAGAGCCAACATTGATCTCTTAGACTATTGGAAAGCCAGAAAATGTATTTTTTCGGTATTATCAAAACTTGCCTTGGATGTTTTCGTTGTTCCTGTCTCAACCTTCTCATCCGAACAAACATTTAGTGAAAATGGAAGAATTTTAAATGAAAGGAGGACTAAACTTTCGCCACAAATGATTGAAGTCCTCACATGTCTTTGAGATTGGGAACGGTCGCGCCATCAAGGTCAATACGAGGTTGTCGACAATACTTTAATAGAATCATTTCAATTTTGTAATATAGATGATACGAATGAGGGAGGTCTTAGTGAACCCCAAAATTAGTTGTTTTGTAAATTGTAACTTGTAAATTAATTGTCAATTATTGCACTCTTTTTTCCTTATCAAGTTTTTGTCCTATTGGGTTTTTCTTGGTGAGGTTTTTAACGAGGCAATAATTATTGTAATTTCTTATTTTATTTTTTAATAAATGAATAAATTTAATTTTTCTTATATTACAATTTTAATGTATTAAAATTGAATTAATATTTGGAATGTTAACCAAAAAAAATAAAATTTAATTTAATTTAATTATTGATATTTGAAAAGAAATTAACAATTAACTAAAAACAATTACATTTATTCATTTATAAATTGTTAATTATTCATTTGAAAAGTTAATTAAACATTTAAACTTAAACAAAATAAAACAAAACAAAATTAAAAAAAAAAAAATCAAAAAGCGGGTTAACCCGGCCCAACCCGCACCTAACTTGCTCCTAACCCGGCGGGTTAGGGTTGGCGGTCCAGGTTGGGCCAGCCAATTCCCTAATATTGGCGGGCCTAACCCAGGCTGCCAATGTCACCGGGCGGGTCAGGACCGACCCGCCATTAACAGCAACCCGCCGAGGGTCGGGTCGGGTCGGGTCCGACCGGGCAGGTTGCTTTTCCACCTCTAGCCACATTATCCTTATTTAATTTTAAAATTTTATAGTATACCCTTGTTTAATGTAATATCATTTTTAGTCATTTTATAATAAAATGTACTTATAAGTCACATTTTACCAAACACGTCAACAACTTATCAGTTACTTATAAATATTTTAACCAAATACGTAATTGCTTAAAATTTCAAATGCTTATAAGCTAAAATTAGCTTATAAGCACTTGTTGCTTATAAGCTAATTTTCATAAGCTCAGACAAACACCCCTATAGTAATTTTGGTCTTATATTTTGAAAAACAAATAATATAAGACAAATAGATGATAGAATCACCGGGATGAAAAGAAAAGAAAACAACAACACAAGTATGCGCAAACAACACAACAATATTGTTTGACCAAATAGCCTATGCAGCAGGTCTTGATGCGAATTTCTTTTAATGAGAAAAAAAATAGGTGTTACAATATTCCATCGACTAATGGATTGATTATGATGAGACCTCCCAATAGTAAAATCTATCAATAAAGGGCATAAAGGGCATAAGGGCAGTAGGGTGCTGGGTGTGTGAGTGGGCATGTTTGCAAATGGGAGTTGGTTATCCATGTGGCAATTACAATGGAATTGGTGTGACGTCTGTGAGTATAAATTGAGGGATAGGAATTGTAAGGTGTAGAGAATATTTTAGTGGGATATTGGAAGGGAGGCCCCTAGCTCCTCGAATTGCTAGGTTATCTTTACATGCAATACTGTTTTCTTAATTGTTCTTCATTATTGTTGTTATCCATTTCTGTATCAATCAATATAGAGATATATTCATATTAGTGCTTTCTCAATTGTCTCCGATCTGTGTTGGAATATGGCTTTGTTTGTGTATATTGTACTCTATTTGAGTTGTGTTGAGTGTTAAGAATCCAGGTTCCTATCATATTAAAAGAAAGAGACCTTTGATTTTCGCCTTAGCCTAGTAGAGGACAACCATAAATATATTTTTCCAATGCTATATTTTTGAACAAGGTGGTTTGGTAGTGCCTTCAATTTGGGATAGTTTACAATTTTTAAGAAAACCAAAAAGGCATGATTGAAATTTTTTTCTCTTTCCCATTTCTTCTAGTCCCATAGTCCCATTCTTGCCCTTCATTAATAAAATTAAAAGTGATTTTTTAATTTGGGGAAGGAAATAAACGATGAAGATGTACCATCACTTTCTATTTCTCAAAATTCATTATTCACTATTTCCATACTCTTACATCCACCCAAGGGATGGCAAATGCATCACTTTCTATTCCCAAGAATTCATTATTTAAAGGTTTCACGTCATATTCTATATCCTTTAGCAAAGTGGTTTATGTTATATTATCTTACATAAGTAGATGCTTTTAAGGTAAATTTTATTTATCTTAAACCCAAAAAACACATTTTTGTGAACTTAAGAAAATTTGATTATATCTTATATTCTATGTGCATCTAAAACATACTTTGACATGTTTATCTTTGAAATGTTAAGTTTGAATCTAACTACTTGGGGTTCACGGTCATCAAGGAATTGACTCAAAAAAGAGGGATTGTAGTTGTAACATATCCAATGAAACCACTGTTGTAATGGAGATCTCATTCAAAGAGAACGATATTAAATATCGATGTTTGAAATGTTGAGGATATAACTGTTTGATACATATTGTAATACTGAAAACTCACTTTGAATATATTGTTTGATACAAATTAACAAAATGGCTGTAGATTAACCATTTTAATTAATTAGGATGGCTCTTCTAAGATGATATACTTACTTTAATCTGGTTTCTTAAGATGGAAGAGATTCTCTCATTTATATCATTTTCATTTTTATGTTTCTTTTGAGTGATGGGGCAGGCTTTAATTTTATCTTTATCTTTATAGTAATTGCTTGGTAATATTTTAAACTTAAATCCCGCATATATATGGCTACTCCATAGCATTTATTGGGTGAGTAGAAAAGCTACTTAATAGTTATGAAACTAACAAAAAAAGAGTATATGGCAATTGCAAGGTGCAAAATATGATCAATATGATTTTAAATAATTTTGCAATTACAAAAATTTCAGTTTTTGTTATTGGAATGGACAAGAGGCAGGAATTAATTTACTGCCTTTTGAAAATATATATATAAAGAAATATCTGCTTTAAGTCCAATCAACATCTTATATTATGTCAAGAGAGCTTAAACAATCATAAATAAACTACCTTTTCCCACCCAAAGTATGCCTTCCACCCAAAAATTTTAAAAATATCAATTTACTACCTAAAATTTATATTTCATTACTACTCAAAATACACTTTCCTTAGGGTTTGCGATTGGTGACGAACGGTAAGTAAACTCGATCCAAGTTGTTAGAGTTTTTAAAGAGGAGAGATCAGTGAGTCTTTTGGTGATAGCATATTAGATTTTGATAGTTGGGATTAGTCGGAATTTGACTTGGGAAGGGCAACTGCACATTCCACAAAACGCTCAAACATTACTCCCGTCAATCACCCGCAATTGAGTAAAGACGTTGGTCCGATGACCATGAAGCAATTGATTTGGTGTACCGTTTCAGTCGAAATAGTAGGATCCCATCAGCATATTTGAAGGCTGATACAGGACATTAACATATAAATAAGCAAAGAGAATCATGTTTCAAGCAGATGTTGTAACAAATACTTGATCGAGTACATTTATTTGTATAAAACTACTCCTATCACATAAAGAAACAACATATTTGCATGCCTCTAAAAACAAATGATACATAAAGAGAAAAGTCTTATTCAAAGATATGTAAAACCAGTCTCCTTTAATTTTGTTTATTCATCAGCTAAAAATAAATGAAAACTTTGATCTCACAAGTCAGAACCGATCCATAAGTTGCTTTATATCTGGCTACAAATCACCACTTTCCTTGATTAGGTTTTCCCATGAACCATGCTTGTTCCATAATGTTTGAATCCTCATCTTGATCAAATTTATCATTCCATGATTCATTTTGATGTAAAAGCACACTGCAAAATGAAGATGCAACTATTATTTATAGGATTATGAAAGACAGTGATGATGTTCATTCTCAAAAGGGGTTGGTATATGCATAGGCAATTGGGCATTTTCAAGAAGCAAGTAGCAGATACGAAAAGGCTAGCTCACCCAGCAAGTGTGAAAACCAAAAGATGCAGCACTGGTTTCATCAGGCAAATTTTGTTATTGTTACCAGTGCCTCAATGAAGTTTAGCAAAGCTGTTGAAAAAGGGTTGTTGTGACAGCGAAGTGCTGCCTAAAACGGGCTTTTTTCTTGTAATTGATATTGGTCCTTCATTGGTCTACTGATCTGTGACAGAAATTGTAAATTCTCAGCATAGGGAGCCAATTAGTAAATCAATTCTGCATATCAAAGTAGATAACAGAATCAGAATCACTAAGCTATGATATGCTTTCCACTTAAGCATCAAGAATAAAGATTAGGGAGAACACAATACCAACCATTGGTTCAGTTCTTTCGACTATCCTCCCAACACCATACTTCCTTCCATAACCCAAAATTTTGATGAAATTTGAAACTATGAATAGAAAATTACATGCCTTGGTATAAAGAAAGAAAGATTTGAATATTATTTAAAAGTTGTAATAGGCAATCTACTCCTTTGTATTACTATTTATGAATAATTAGTACTCATTTGTCTGTTTCTGCTGACTTGCCTCTATAATTAATATCATTTGTGTATACTAAGCTGTAATATACATGGATTATGACAGAAATGCAGAAAGTGAAAAAAGAAAAAAAAAACAGTAACAGGACTTGTGGAGCTTAATAAAAAACCAATTTAAGGAAATCTCTTGACAGTTGCACATAAATGTCAAAACTCTTCAAAGATTTTCTGATGTTCTTAAGTTTTCCAAAAAGTTACCTAAGGTGCAATAAAGAATTATATGAGTGGAAAAAGTTAACGCAGCAGGAGATTTTTGGAAAACTTGGATTATATGC
Organism: Pistacia atlantica; assembly: GCA_026229545.1. Lineage (NCBI taxonomy): Eukaryota > Viridiplantae > Streptophyta > Magnoliopsida > Sapindales > Anacardiaceae > Pistacia > Pistacia atlantica. The sequence goes on from CM047907.1 coordinate 981,717, forward strand.
TTTTAAGAAAAACTTTGGCAGTATCACCAAAAAGTTTGAGCTATAATCCATTCATCAGGATATTACACTTCAAAAGTGTGTGGAGCAGGATATATTGCACTTGCAGCACAGAATTTCTCAACCATGCAAATTGATATGTCAATAAAAGAAAGAAAGAAACAGAAATTTGAAATATATGCTTTAGTTGTTTTATAGCTAGAGATGTTACCTGCACCAACATCCAAACAAGTAACTGTTGACTCATGCCCTGACAAGGTTTTTACAAGCTTAAAGTCTTGGCCAGACCAAACCTGGCAACACATAAAAAGCCAAACAAAAACTTGAAACTCAAATATATATACTGTTTTCAACAAAACATTAACCGCACAAAGAAAATGCACCTCATGTCATATGACCCCGTCAGCAGCAAGTACCCTTGTTGTGGCTCAAACTTCACCTGTGATACAAGATTCGAGTGAACTGGAATAGTATATAAAGATCTTTTCTTCCTCAAGCCCCATATGAGACAAGTATTCTCCTCACCAGTGGTCTCAAAATGAAATCCATGGGGTGAAAAACTAATGCCGAGGACCTAAAAATAGAGCACAGATAAAATTTAATTTACTGAAATATTATATTTCAATAAAGGCAAAATATCAATTCAATAACAAAAAGAAAAGGAACCACACAAGTTTAATGTCCCACCGGATTCACATGGCCTTCAAAGGCAAGAATACTTCTTCCTGCACAGAGGTCCCAAACACATGCCAACAAATCCGGTCCACAAGAAGCTGCCAAAGATCAATCATGGTGGAAGACAATTCCATAGATACTTCTACTTTGACCTTCTTGAGGAAGCAACTCTGCTCCCGTATCTATGTCCCACAGTCTCATGTCTTATCAAAACTGGTCGTGCCAAGTATTTTCCTGATGGATAGAAAGAAATCCGTGCAAGATGATCCAGATGGCCTTCAAAAGTATTCAGAAGAGATCCATCAGAGTTCCACAACCTTGCAGTCCGATCAGCAGAAGCAGTAGCCAAATGATTTTGCACAGGAGACAATTCAACTTCAATCAAACGTTTAGTGTGTCCCTTCAAGGCAGAAACCTTGTCCACTTTTGGCATGCTCCATATCTTAGCAACTCCACTTAAGGCACTGAGAAAAAAAAAATTAAAAAAAAGGGAGGAATTTTATTTGTTCTCATTAGCATTACAGGAGAATCTTTTAATCATGTAGGACATGAAAAGCCATTGTTCATTACCACCCTACAAAACCGAATTAACAAATTGAATAAGGCAGAAGAGTAAGTCAAAATTCTCAGGTAAACTTCCCATGAATGATGTGAATACATTTATACTCCACCCCACAAAAAATGGGAAGGATCAAGATGACCTAATTTGAAGGACCTATCATGTGCAATGTTTCAAGCACAGATTACAAATAGTTTTTCCTAACAAGAAGCATATGCCATTAATTCATTCTTTAGAGGGAGGTGGGAAAATTTTTAAGGTTTCATAGTTGGCTGTGACCTGACATTCTATTTGAAAAAAAAAAAAAAAAGTGTTTAGTCCCTGATATATTAATCCCTTAACAAGCCATTGCAAAAAATGGCATCCAAATCATAAAAACTGAAGCTCTCTTGGTGCTTGTATGTTTTTTGTTGAGAAAGAGGAAAGGATGGATACCATGTAGCAAGCAGATTCCCATCATGTGAGAAGGAGCAACAAGAGAGTGGCCTATCATCTCCAAACTCATTGCAATCAAGGAACAAACTCTGTGCCTGCCTCAGAGCCAAATCAATTTCTGCATCAATATTTTCATCCGGATCTTCCCTTTTCCTGCATGTGAGTTGAAGACAAGATACCTATAAAATCAAGAAACAAATTCCACATTTCAAAAAATTGATTTAGAAATGAAGAAGATTGCCGAAATTCAACTATAAGACTAGTTACCCTCATGAATGTCCTGCAGTTCAGCTCAATTCTAGCCTTGATGATTTCTTGTAACAGTTGTTTGACCATTTTAATATCTCTTTCCCTACAGAAACTAGAAAGCATTACGTTATAAATGTGAGCATTAGGAGATAAACCAATCTCTTTCATCAAACCATACAAGGTAGATGCTTCTCCAATCCTCCCATCCTTGAGAAGTCAATAAATAAAAACAGTATATTGTACAATGTCTAGTGGGTATTTCTCTACTATGGCCCTTCTAAAGAATCTAATGGCTCTATGACATTTACCAGCTTTTATAAGTTCATCCATAATTACAGTATGTACATGTGCATTGAGAGCCGACAATCCCTTGGTACACACTAACTGCTTCATCGATTCTTCCGGCTCCACATAGTCCACAAAGTAATCCAGAAAAGATGTACTTATCAGGTCTCATACCACTATCCAACACATCACTATATAACTCCACAGCATGAGATGGAAGCCCACCTTCAAAAAAGTAACTTACAAGTGCGTTACAAACTACTATATCCCCTTCTACCACAAGTCCATTTACTAACTTGGGTAAAAGAGAAAATCTCCTAGACAAATATACAGTAGATAATAAAAAAGAAAACGTATAAGAATCTGGAACCGATTTCCTTTTTGACAAACTATGAAACACATCAAGTGCATCATGATACCTCCCTATCTTTGATAAGCAATCTATTAATACATAGTATAAAACCACACTAATCATGCGACCAACTGATTGACTATCATGAAAATAATTTCGTTGTTTCGCATACCAAAGGAAAAGACTCAAAGCAATCCAATCAGAAGGGCAATACAACAAAGTTGAATATATAATTTGAGGTGTAAGAATGATTGGTTTCCTTGTATTGGGGAAATATTCATATCGGTCATAAACACTTTGGTAAATGGTGCGATGTTTTTGCTCATACCTGATGGATTGATTTAAAGGATAGTGTTTTCCAAATTGTCCTTCTTTGCGCCATGTGTAACAAACTCATACTATATCTCCACAGCATATTATGCTTCACAAATTCAAAGGATAACAGAAAGTAACTCCTTTATTTCTTCTATCAGCTCCAATGCTCGTTTCTATTTGCTAGCTGAGAAACCTAAATGAAAACATTCAAACCCAATAAATTCCTCAACTTGAATTATCAAAAACGCAAAAACCAACTCAAAGGAACAACTCTTATACAAAAATTCACCCAAATACAGTTATATGTGTGTATATATATAGACCCATAAACATCCAGTCTAAACCCCACTACTAATTACGACTAACCGAACCCAAAAAGAGGGGAAAAAAAGTTTAGAACCCTAAATCTCGGTAACGAAGTTAAAAGCCCGAAGATTAAGCAACATAAAACGAAAATAGATGAATGGTAATTTACACAATTGAACAGGGGGGAGGTGAAGATATGGGGCCGTTCTTGCGACGGAAGGAGGGGCTGGCAGGCGAGGGAATGTCGGGTTGTGAAAGAGGAGTTTGTTCGGCGGCTGTTGGGCTTTTACGGCGGCGTACTTTATTTTAATTTTTTTCTTTGTTTTGTGAATTTTTCCGATTGAATTTGTGGTGCTATACGATGGTGACGCTTGGTAGTTGGTATAACGGGAAAATACAAATCTATTTTGTAATTTAATATTTTTTTTTTATATTCCTACAATATCTAATTATTATAACGTTATAATAGCAAAATGAAATTACATGTAAAAAATATGATTCAAATAAATTTTGACCAATCACTGTGATCGAAAGATTATTGGATATATTATTTAAGATGTCTTAAATTTAACTCACCTTAGTTCTTAATAAAAATGGTTATTGTCCCATTAGAAACTTATTCTGTCTTTAATTTCTCGGTGCTAGGACACTAAACAAAAAAAAATAATAATAATAAATAAATAAAATTTGACCAAGACTTCTTTCTTTGTGGTTGAAAATGAATAAGTAGTATTAAAAAAATTCATTTTGCATAATATTACAGTATTGGGTTAATATATGTATCCTATCAACTACATTACATTATTGGATTAGCGTATTCTTAGATAAAAGAGTAACATAACTTCAAAACCCTAATAAATTCATACATATGTTTAGTTTGGTTCTTTTACATGTGTTCTTTGTGTTTAAAGTATTGACTTTGTAATTAGATGACATTAATTAATAATTTATTAGTATTATTTGATATTAAACAACAAAAATTTCAGTTAATTTTTGTTTTTCTTGAAAATTACAAAATTTTATTATCTGGTGAGTACTAGCAAAATTCGGACATTACTTATGAGAATTCTTATATATAGTCTACATACAGTAAAACCTTGATAAATTAATATCTTTTGAATTATAAAAATCTATTAATTAACTGATATAATATTTAATTATATAAATTAATAATTTATTGAAGCATTTTTTATTTTCTTTATTCAAAACATTAAACTTAATATTATTTAATAAAGGTTATTAATTTATTTTGTATTAAATTAATTTATAATCAACAATTGCAAGATTGAAAGTAAATTAATTTATTAAAGAAACGTGAGGCTAACCATTGGCTTTTATTTACATTCAAATATTCAACAACTCCAAGGTTGTCTTATCAAGAAGAGTAAAAGTCATGTTCCCACCCAAATAGCAAGTTTCCACTGATTTCATAAATTCAAAATTTCAGCATTAAATTAACAGAAATGTTTAATTTAATAGTCAAAAAGAAAATGACATCATTGTTGGCTCTTGTTATTTCTCATTTTGCAGGTTCCAGCTTTAAAGGGGAGAAAATTCAACTCTCGGACCAAGCATCATCTCATGAGCACCCAAATTCGGACGTCAAGATTACTATTTCTTCATTGCAAAGGCAAAACGACAATTGTAACAGCAACAGCAAAGAAATCTAACATTTTCAAAGCTTCATCCCCAGACCAACTCTAGATGGTCCTCTCTTGTAGTTTATAACTAAACAGTCCTTGCACCAAAACTGCGAATGTCACTACCGCAAAGAAAAGGCCTGTCTTGCCAATACTAGTCGCGACTCCATTCAATTTCACCTGCAATGGAGTTTCATCATCTCCTCCTTCACTAAGAGTTGCCATCAGTTTACCCCATTGGGTTCTCATCCCAACAGTGGCGACCATCATCTTGCATGAGCCATCTTGAATCTCAGTTCCAGATAGCATAAAAGGATTTTCCTCATTCACCATTACTGGTTCACTCTCCCCAGCTAAACTTGATTCGTTAATCGAGACAAAAAAAGTCCATCCGCAGGGATTTGGTCTCCAATCCTCAGATGTACAATATCACCAGGAAGTAAATCATAGATAGACAATTTCTGTCTGAATCCATTTCTTGTTACCTGAATTATTATCTTTTTTTTTTCTCCTTGTCTAGATCCCTAAACTATAGAGATTGTCGGTAATCACTTGTTGCCGTAACAAATACAACCAACCGTACAGGAAGAAGTATGATGGCCTTGGAATTGTTGCTTGCAAGTATGCTGTTGGTTGTATTTGTTACAGCAACAAGTGATTACCGCCAATCTCTATGGTTCAGGGATCTGGACAAGAAGAAAAAGAAGATAATTATAATTCAGGAACAAGAAATGAATTCAGACAGAAATTGTACCTATCTATGATTTACTTCCTAGTGATATATTGTACTTGAATTGCAGCTTTGGAAACCAGAACAGCATTCCGCAACTTGAATGCCAAATCCGTTTAAGATAGCAGATTCAGGAATGGTGTGCCTTATAGGGCAGCGCCTTTGAATCATCTTTTGCTTTGTTTATGTACGGTTGTGTCATAGTATTAAGTCTTTTATATATAAAACAAAAGTTGTAAATGTAGAATTTCATTCATCTATGGGACCGACCAAAAGACAAGAAATAGATGGTGTGAACTGTGAATCAGCTGCATGCTGAGGTCACTCAAGGCAGTTGTAGAGCTAATATAAAATTAATTATGAGCATAACTGGTGCTTCAAATCTGGTCAAAGTAATTAATCAGTAATGCTTTGGTTTGTTTCCTGCACTTAATTAAGCCTCAAGTTTTGTTTTCTTTATTATTAAAATCTTTGTTATTAGTCTAACTTAGACTAATAACAGAGATTTCGTTTAAGGATTTACTCTGTTGTATTAACTGTTAAACTGTCAGCTATCAAAGTCAGTATTACTATAAACACAAACATACAAGAAATACATTTCTTCTTCTCTTTTCTGGCATTCTTCAGTAACTATGGTTGCTCCTTTTGGCCCTTCTTGCTCATCCTCTGACAAATGAACAAATGAAGAAAAAATAAAGATTAATGTCAAAGCTCCTTGACAAATAGAGGGATCTAATGGTAAGAGAAAGTGCTTCCATATCTATGTCCCACAGTCTCCATGTCTTATCAAAGTTGGTTGTGCCAAGTATTTTCCTGATGGATATAAAGAAATCTATGCAAGATGATCCAGATGGCCTTCAAAGTATTCGGGAGAGATCCATCGAGTTCCACAACCTTGCAGTCTGATCATCAGAAGCAATAGACAGATGATTTTGCACAGGAGACAATGCAACATCAATCAAATGTTCAATGTGGCCCTTCAAGGCGGAAACCTTGTCCACTTTTGCACTACAAGAAAACTGGCATTCTGCGTCCAACAAAATTAGACGCAGAAAGTCACATTTAGACGCTAAGCCATTTTTAGCGTCTAAATTATTGTCGCCCCTTAGTTGCGGGAGGGTGGTCGCAGATTCATAGCGTCTATATTGTGGTTTAGACGCAAAAAGTTTTTTTTGGCGACTATCAAAATAGTCGGCAAATGTTGTTCAAAATAGTCCCCCCACTTAGACGCTAAAAGTTGAAGGGTAATTGTGTAAAATTGTATAGTGACTAATCAATTAGTTGCAAAATGTTAGTTTTAGTGTCTAATAATTTGTCGCGAATCCCACACAAATTAGATGCCAAAGGTGTAAGGGTAATTTCATCAAAGGCTTTCGCAACTATTTTATTAGTCGACGAATGTATCTTTTTGTGACTAAACTTTAGTGGCTAATTGTAACTCTTTTAGATGCTGAATGTAGAATCCAAACGGTTTTGCGACTATTATATTAGTGGCCGAATGTATCTTCTGGTGACTAAAATTTAGTTGTTAATTATAGTAATTTTAGATGTTGAATGTGGAATCCAATAGGTTTTCGGGACTATTTTATTAGTGGCCGAATATATCTTTTGGTGACTAAAATTTAGTAGTTAATTATAGTCATTTTAGACGCTGAATGTGAAATCCAATAAGTTTTTGTGACTATTTTATTAGTGGCGAATGTATCTTTTAGTGACAAAAATTTAGTGGTTAATTGTTATCATTTTAGGACGCGAATGTGAAATCCAAAATGTTATCGCGACTATTTTTTTAGACGAATATGAATCAATTATACTAAATTACTTTTTGCTACTAAAACATTAGTTGCAGAATAAGTTTTTTTTGAGCATTTCATATTGACGTCCAACGGAATGCAATTATGCTAAATGACTTTTTGCTACTAAAAAATTAGTTGCAGAATGTGTTTTTTTTCAACATTTCGTATTGACCTACATTATACATTCAACATGAACAAAATAATAGACACAATATAAAAATCTGATCACTAAATCAAAAATCATATTTTCATACATATATATATAGTCCATACATGGATTTTTATGCATGATGAGCAATAAAAATCCAAAATGCACTATCACATGTGCATAACCCAAAAGAACAAAGATGCACCCATATTTTCCTTTCTCTACCTATCTATCATGCATAACTAACAAAAAAATGCCCACCCATGTACACCATCTAACACATATATGCAAACAATCCTAAAAAGATGGTTCTACCCCCATGGAAAAATATCTTTTGTCCATACAAAACAAAAAAAACCTTCAATACCGTTAGCATGTCAAGTGTCACCACTTGGTATTTGAAATAGCTGAGTCGATGAGGACGAGTCATCATCACTTCGAGAAGGCAAGTGTTGTCGAGTTGGAGCTTTATCGATTTCTCTAGCTCAAGGGCTATAGTTAGCTGCTTCATCATCTCTAACATGATGAATTGTTGGTGTTCAAGGCTTTTGATTTTCTCTTTTTGTTGATCAAATAAGATTAGTTGGTCCTCCAACTGTTTAATCTTATTTTCTTGTTGTTGCACAATGCACCTTAACTCAAACCTGTGCGGTGGATTGATGCTCAATCTGTGAAAATGCAAAATTCTTGTTAAATCCAAAGCTTTACCCAAAACTTCCTCACATATCTCAAACTTCTTTTTCACTTTTTCACTTTCCCCGCTTGTGTTTCCTCTTGCTCTATCATTTTTTCCTACCATCAATTGAATGCATAATCAATAAATCAACCAACAAACAAAATAGCAACACAAAAGAATACTACAGCAGCAAAGAAAAATAAGTCTGATGGAGTAGAGAAGCAAGTATCTCAAACATTATCAATCTAATACTAAAAGGAAATTTCTGACATAAAGTTTTTCTTATACGCATATAAGCAACAGATTTACTTGTATATGTTTCAGCCGTGCACTTCTATGACATGCAAACATGGTAATTGTGTTGAACAAAAGTTTGGAATTGCTATTCTGAAAATTTGATTTGATGGATCTTGAGGAAAAACTGAACAATGTATAGATGGATTCTTTTTTACTAATTGGAGGTCAAAGTCTAATATATCAGTTCTACTGGGCATAATTGGAGTCCTACAAATGAAATTATATGGTTTATAAATAAAAGAGTACCTGTGGTAAAAAATTGTTTAGGTGTAAAAAGGTGTTTTGTTTAATGTATTGTCAATTATGTTACCATCATACCACCAAAAAATTATCAAATTGATGGATAAGCGATGTCACAATGATTTATTTCATCTAATTGCTTTTCAATTCTCATTCAGTTCTATTACAGAATAAGTTAATAAGTAGGTATATTACAAAATATTCCTGTCTCATGATAGCCTCTTTATTGAACGACTATACCTTGTACATTTCAAGTTTTTAATTTATATGGGAACCATCTAACTCAAAACTTCTGTTTCAAATTACAGTGTTGCTTTACTGAAGCTTGCCGAAATGGAATATTGCGGCACTACAAGGTATCCAGATTTATTATATCAGCACAAAAAGTGCTTGTCTCAGATGTGCATGTGTTTTTACAAATGCAGTGAGTGTGTGCATGGTGTGCCTTTGTGTGCAAAATTGTAACTTTGAGTTGAGTATTAGAAGTGGAGACATGTGCATGGTATGATTTGAACATTTAACTGACCGAGAAGAGAAGTAGAAACAGAATTTGTCAGGGATAAGATATCATGGATTCTTCATATCAAAAGCAGTGGTGCCCGCACTCTTCTTAGCCTCGGTCTTCAAGTCAACTTTAAGATTCTTAAATACCTTTTACAACAAAATAATTGGGTTATAATTTTATAATTTATCAAGAATATGTCATTTTCCTTATATGAAAATAAATACCACACTCTAAATTAAATGAATCAGCAAGCAAAGGCTAAAATTAAAGTCAAAGGAACCTGACCTGCAAATTATGCTTAATTTAAAATAATCACCATTGAAGGGAGAACTAAATTAGAATATTTTGAATTCGCTTAATAAAATTTATAAATATTCTAATTTAAAACACATAAAATAAATTACAAATTAGTTTATTTATTTATTTATTAATTAATTAACAATCACTCTTTTTTCATTGTTATTTCAGCCTTAAATAATTGTGTTGTCGTGGCCCTATCTAGTTAGATTAAGGGTAAAACAATAAAAAAAACTAAGAATAACAAAGACAGAGGTCAGGTTCCATCACATTCACATTCTGATAGAACCTGACCTGCAAATTACTCAACACAGCAAGAATCTGTCCAACAATCCACAATCAAATCCAAGACCAGAATGAAGTAATTCTCTATATTGATATCAACAGAACATGACATCCAGAAATAGCATGTCCATACCATGTTCAGTCAGTCACCAACAAACAAGACTCACAGCATAATAAGACTAAGTACAAATAAGAAAATACAATAACCATAAAACATCTATAAAAGAGAACCATTAATCCGAAATTCCCATGGGAAATGAGAATATCAGTTTAATATTGGAAAACGAAGCAAATGTACACAACTAATCACCAATAATTCATATCCTACAAGTTATTTAATGATTTTATAAATACACATTGATTTTATGTGCAATCTGATGCAGACTGCAAGTTGAATAACTGTTTCCAACCGCACTCTAGGACATGAAATCTACATATATCATAATTGTAGGTAATTGCAATTTCATTGAGCACACGTGAAAGAATAGAGAACCAAGCAGCTGGGTTCTGATTATGGTTATACAAGAACGACAACAACAATTAATGAAAGTAAGATAATTATCATATACGATTACAATGCACATTTGACTAAAGTCAGATCACTGTAGTCAGGAATGAGCAAGCATTAACCTCTTGGAGGAGCAAACCCTCTGATTTGATGGATAAAATAAAATAGCATATAACTAAAACTGCCCTTGATTTGCAATTTAGTATAACTTACAAGGATGCTCGGTTCATTTTCAAGGCAAATTATAGTATTTGGTAAAATCATCAACCTCGAGCATACTATATATATATATATATATATATATATATATATATATATATATATATATATATATATATATATATATATATATATATATATATATATAGAAATGGATGTATGACAATTTAGACTTCAAATCAAGAAGTTTATTGTGGCATATTCTTCAGTAAACCCGAATAGAAGCTACTGTCGTTGGTTCTAGTTCTACAACCCATAATTAGCTTATTTTATCTTCATAATGATCAACAAGCAAAGACCAATGTATTTTTTAATAGAATATTATAAGCAAACACTAGAATGATCCAAGAAAAAGAAAAGCATGGCACAAATGACTTTAGATGTAAAATAAATTGGGGATATTCATAGAAGAAATTAAATAAGCTACAAAAGGGAGTTTGTATTTTGCGCACTTAATGTACAAAGATTTAGAACCCAGTAGAGCTGAAATCAGATAACAGTTTCCTAACACAATACATACCAAGTCCGCGTGGTGCATCAATCCATCAAATGAGCAAAGAATCAAACTTCTTCTATTGGGGTAATCGCCGAGGATTTGCGTGGAGAAGAAATTCGGAATTTGGGGAAACAGGGAGGGATTTGAGTGGAGAAGAGAAGAGGTAGGTAAGGTTATGAGATTGGGAATTTGGGGAAATATGGTAGGGATTTGCGTGCGTGGAGAAGATTGGGAATTTGGGGAATTTGGGGAAAGGTTTAATTTGGGGAAATAGGGTAGGGATTTGCGGGCATGCGTGGAGAAGATTGGGAATTTGGGGAAAGGTTTGCTTTATATAGGTTAGGGTTTTTTGTAAATAACTTGAAAAGAATGACTAGTAATTAGTTGTTTAATTTTTAAATATAATTATATTTTGCAAACAAATCAATTTGTAACTAAATTTTTAGTCAAGAAAAAATTAGTTATAGTTGCAAGTCTGTGGGAACAAATAATTTGGGGGGAAGATGAATTTTTCAACTTAAATTGGCAACTAAACCGAATTTAGTTGCTGTATATAATTTTTTGCAACTAAAACAAACATTTGTCGCTAAAAATGCCTCAGGGCCCTTGTAATTATTGTCCAAATATGGGATATTTTGGTAATTTAATTTTTTTGTAACTAATCATAATAGTTACTAATACATTCTCAATTAATTGCAACTAATTTAGCAACTAAAGGATAGTTGCAAAAAAAGGTTTTTTTGTAACCAATAATGTAGATGCAAAATAAAATATTTTAGATGCAAATTGTCAAATTATGGAGGGAAAAATGGTCAACCAAAAATTGTAACTAAATTTATTAGTCACTAAAGTAACTTGTTCTGCAACTAACAAAATAGTCGCAGAACATTAGCTTTAGACGCCAAAAGTTGGAACATGTGAACCCCAAAATTGAGTTGCTCTTTGTCCGACTAATGGTAATTCAGTTGGTAAATGTAGCCTTTTTGCAACTAATTCTGGTTAGTTGCCAAAAAAATGGTTGCAGAATGTCATTTTTCTTGTAGTGTTGGCATGCTCCATATCTTAGCAACCCTACTTAAGGCACTGAGGGTAAAAAAAAACAAGGGAGGAATTCTATTTATTCTCATTAGCATTACAGGAGAATCTTTTAATCATGTAGGACATGCAAAGCCATAGTTCATTTCCACCCTACTAAACCAATTTAACAAATTGAGCAAGGCAAAAGTGTAAGTCAAAATTCTCAAGTGAACTTCCCATGAATGATGTGAACATATTTATACTCCGCTCCACAAAAATGGGAAGGATCAAGATGACCTAATTTGAAGGACCTCTCATGTGCAATGTTTCAAATACATATTACAAATAGTTTTTCCTAACAAGAAGCACATGCCATTAATTCATTCTTTAGAGGGAGGTGGGGAAATTTTTAAGGTGTTATAGTTGGCTGTGACTTGACAATCTATTTGAAGAAAAAAAAATGTTTGGTCTTTGATAATTTAATCCATTAACAAGCCATTGCAAGAAAAAATGGCATCCAAATCATAAAAACTAAAGCTCTCTTGGTGCTTGTGTGTTTTTGTTGGGAAAGAGGAAATGATGGATACCATTTAGCAAGCAGATTCCCATCATGTGAGAAGGAGCAACAAGAGAGTGGTCTATCATCCCAAACTCATTGCAATCAAGGAACAAACTCTCTACAACAAATCCTCAAGTAGATGTAAAAAAAATGCATCTATCATTCAAATAAACAACAAATTTACATTTCTCTAAAGTCAGTTCCCTATAACTTGATCTCACAACTCATCAATGAGTTGCTTTTCATTGATGTTGATATATTACCAAACCTATTTAAAATAATAGTGAATGGTGTTGGGTTGGTGGGCCTGCACCTTACATCAACTTTTATCAACTACATTATAGTATTTGATTATTGATATATATATATTGTTATAAAGGGTACCAATTACATAAATACAATCAAGGCAACAAGTAGTATTAAATAAAATCATTTTGCATAATGTTACAATATTGGGTTAATGTATGTATCCTTTTATCAACTACGTTATAGTATTGGATTAGCATATTCCTTCATCATCTATGGTTCAATGATAGATAAAGGACTAACATAACTTCAAAACCCTAATAAATTCATACATATGTTTACTTCGGTTCTTCTACATATGTTCTTTGTGTTTAAAGTAGTAATTAGATGATAATGATTAATAGTTTATTGGTATTATCTGATATTAAACAACAAAAATTTCAGTTAATTTTTGTTTTTATTAAAAATTATAAAATTTCATTATATACTGGTTACTAGCAAAATTTGGATGTTGCTTGTGAGAATTTTTATACATAAGCTATATACTGTTAAACCTTGATAAATTAATATTTTGGGACCATAAAAATTTATTAATTAACTGATATATTATTTAATTATATAAATTAATAATTTATTGAGGCATTTTTTTATTTTCTTTTGCAAAACATTAAACTTAATGCATATACATATTAGAGTCATATTTTACAAAGGCCTAACATCAATTTCTTTTGCAATACGAAAACACTACACCAGAGTTTCTTAATACACTAAGGAAAGTTAGAGATAAAGTCCAAGAAGATATTAATTTCAAGACGAAACAAGTAACATTAGAGTCATGTTCATAATTTACCACATCGGTCCTAATTCAGGGTCAACAAAAAATATTATTTAATCAAGGTTATTAATTTATTTAATATTAAATTAATTTATATTCAACTACTGCAAGGTTGACAGTAAATTAATTTATTAAAGAAAACTGGCTTTTATTTACATTCAAGTATTCAACAACCCAACTCATTTTGCAGTTTCCAGCTTTAAAGGGGAGAAAATTCAACTCTCAGACCAACTCTAGATGGTCCTCAATACTATTTCTTCATTGCAAAGGCAAAACTACAATTGTAACATTTTCAAAGCTTCATCCCCAGACCAACTCTTGATGGTCCTCTCTTGCAGTTTATGACTAAACAGTCCTTGCACCAAAACTGCGAATGTCAATAGTGGCAACTCCATTCAATTTCACCTGCAATGGAGTTTCATCATCTCCTCCTTCACTAAGAGTTGCCATCAGTTTACCCCATTGGGTTCTAATCCCAACAGTGGCGACCATCATCTTGCATGAGCCATCTTGAATTTTAGTTCCAGATAGCATAAAAGGATTTTCCGCATTCACCATTGCTGGTTCACTCTCCCCAGCTAAACTTGATTCGTTAATCGAGACAGATAATCCTGAAGCAAAAAGTCCATCCGCAGCGATTTGATCTCCAATCCTCAGATGTACAATATCACCAGGAAGTAAATCATAGATAGACAATTTCTGTCTGAATCCATTTCTTGTTGCCTGAATTATTATATTCTTTTTCTCCTTGTCCAGATCCCTGCATTGTAGAGATTGTCGGTAAGCACTTGTTGCTGTAACAAATACAACCAACCGTACAAGAAGAAGTATGATGGCCTTGGAATTGTTGCTTGCAAGTATGTTATTGGTTGTATTTGTTACAGCAACAAGTGATTACCGCCAATCCCTATAGTTCAGGGATCTAGACAAGAAGAAAAAGAAGATAATTATAATTCAGGCAACAAGAAATGGATTCGGACAGAAATTGTATCTATCTATGATTTACTTCCTAGTGATCTATTGTACTTGAAAACCAGAACAGCATTCCCCAACTTGAATGCCAAATCCGTTTAAAATAGCAGATTCAGGATACGGCAGCGCCTTTGAATCATCTTTTGCTTTGTTTATGTACGGTTGTGTCAAAGTCTTTTATATATAAAGCAAAAGTTGTAAATGTAGAATTTCATTCATCTATGGGACCGACCAAAAGAGAAGAAATAGATGGTGTGAACTGTGAATCAGCTGCATGCTGAGGTTACTCAAGGCAGCTGTAGAGCTAATATAAAATTAAGGTCAGTCATACTTAATTATGAGCACAACTGGTGCTTCAAATCCGGTCAAAGTAATTAATCAGTAATGCTTTGCTTTGTTTTCTGCACTTAATTAAGCCTAACTTGTGTTTTCTTTATTATTAAAATCTCTATTATTAGTCTAAATTACGTAGACTAATAATATAGATTTTCATTTAAGGATTTACTTAGTTAATAAGATTTACTTAGTTAATAAGATTTACTCTGTTGTATTAACTGTTAAACTGCCAGCTATCAAAGTCAGTATTAAAGAACACAGTTTGAAACTCCCAATTTTTTACTGATGAATTTCCCTAAATTCAAAATTCATGAGCAAAAAATTTGGAGTTGCCACGTAGGGATTATGAAAGAGAGTTTGTGACATTCGTTTGTGAATCAATCTTTATTGTATATATAAGCAATTATTGTAACAAATCCTCAAGCATATGTATAAAAATGCATCTATCATTGAAATAAATAACAAATTTACATTTCTCTAAAAGCTAGTTCCTTGTAACTAATGTTCTGAAACCTGAACCAGGCAATGACCCAATCAACCGACCAAGTCTCAGTTCGAACGATTGAACCAGTCAAACCAATCGTCGAACTGATGATGTCATCATACTGATGTCAGCATGACCAAAAAATCCCAATTACTTTAAAAATTCAGTAAAAAACTTCAATAACAATCCCAAAATCAAAGTTTACAACTGATTGATTACAAATTCATAAAGAAATAGATCATTTTTTAATCAAAGGCATACAATCATCAATCAACCAAACCAAAATAGTAGATGCAACAAGTGTCTAATTTGAACCCCAATTAGCCGTAACTTTCTTGATTTGAACCCCAATTCTCATTGCATCAACTCCCATTATCCATCTCAATCTACATCTAACTTATCGCCCTCAAATTCATGTACACTAGCTGATAAGGACTTGCATACTTACGAAACTCTTCTTTTTCTTTATTCTTTACCCCAAATTCTTTTAGTGCTTCTTGCATCTAGAATCTAGCATCATAAGAAACCTTTAAGCACTTTCCAACATCCCCATTTTACTCCTGTTAGATGTTATTTCATTCGAAAAATACCTCCATCTCTAATTGCCTTGCCACATTAAAAACATGTTAATATATTGTTTCTATTTTTATCACCCTCACAACATGTGTCCATGTTACATCACTACTTCCTCGAAAAGATTGTGAGGAAGCACGTGCAAATGTAGAGTTTTGCCCAAACGCAAATGATGACATTCTCTTCCCTAACAACCAACAAACGATTAGTTTTAGATTAAAAAAACTATCATTTTAATTTAATAATTCTATCTTAAAAAAAAAAAAAAAAAAAATTGTTTGATGAATTAGAATTCCAGTATTTTAGACGAACCTGAAAAGCAATTCCAGTATCTATACCGTTTTGTTATTCTCTCCATATTAAATTAAAGGACTTGGACTAACAAAGCCAATTAGGCAAAACCCAATTAAGATCCAAGCTGTGTAATATCTATGCTCTCAAACAATTTGCTTTCAACTTAATTAACTCCTAAATCACCGATCACTAGCAAATTGTCACCACCCAAACTAACTTTTATCCAGATTACCAGTCATAGCTCCCAACAAGAAAACTATTAGAGATAAACACAAGAGAGCATAAAAAATCATATTCCAAAGGCAAGTAGCATGACGCTGTCTAAAATAGTTTAAGAACTACAGCTAGCTCATTAGCTAATAACACATTCACAAAACCTTCTCCATAGGCAATAAAGCTTTTCATCTTACGAAGGAAGCTATGAGATAGCTCGGCAAATTGACAAATTGACAAACAATGTACACCATGAATATGAGCATAAGATAAAAAGTGTAATGAATATCTACCACAACTACAAATCAATACCAACTTTGAAGAATGAGGAATTTCTTCACAATAACAGATCTACTAATACGTTGAAGAAGTGATTCCAATTCACTTAAATTTGAAAAACCTTTTAGAGCCTCAATGATTGCTTTAGCATTACGGGAGAATCTTTTAATCATGTAGAACATGCAAAGCCAGAGTGCATTACCACCCTACTAAACCTGATTAACAAATTGAATGAGGCAGAACTGTAAGTCAAACTCTTAGGTGAACTTCCCATGAACGATGTGAATTTTTATACTCAGCTCCACAGAAATGGAAAGGATCAAGATGAATAAGGCAGAAGTACTGTAAGTCATATGACATATGTGGTCATTAATCAATTTGTTGTTAAGTTAATTTAGGGATTGCAATAACTGCCAAGCGGAACTCAAAAAATCTCAATTTCATTTGGTTGAAGTGCAATTGTTCAACATTTCTATAAACAAGAAGTTATATATATATAATACTATACTTACAACTCAATTTCATAAACTTTTTCTCACAATCTCTAGTTGGTAGCTCCTAGTTTTTTACTGATGAATTTTCCAAAATTCAAAATTCACCAGCAAAAACCTTGAAGCTGTCACGTAGGGGTTACAAAAGAAAGTTTGTGTGATTGAGTTATGAGCCAATCTCAATTTTATATGTAAGCAACTATTATAAAAAATCCTCAAGTATATGTATAAAAATGCATCTATCATTAAAATAAACAATAAATTAACATTTCTCTAAAAGCCATTTCCCCGTAACCAATGTTGTGAAGCCTGAACCGGGCAATGACCTGGTCAACCGACTGGGTCTTGGTTCAGACGATTGAATCGGTGCGACCAACGGGTTGAATTGATGATGTCATCATGCTGATGTCAACATGACCAAAAAATCCCAATAACCTTCAAAACTAATTAAAAAACTTCAATAACAATCCCAAAATCAAAGTTTACAATTGATCCATTACAAATTCAATATCAAATTCATAAAGAAATAGATCATTTTTTTAAAAAAGGCATATAATCATCAATCAACCAAGCCAAAACAGGAGATGTAAAAGTGTCTGATTTGGACCCCAATCAGCTGTAACTTTCTGATTTGAACCCTAATTCTCATTGCATCAACTCCCATTACGCAAGAGAGCATACAAAATCATATTTCAAAGGCAAGTAGCATGATACTGTCTAAAATAGTTTTAAGAATTACGACTAACACATTAGCCAATAACACTTTCATAGAACCTTCCCCATAGGGAATAAAGCTTTTCATCTTACGAAGGAAGCAACCAGACAACTCGGCAAATCAATTTGTTATTTATTCTAAGCTCCATAGAAATGGAAAGGATCAAGATGAATAAGGCATAAGTGTAAGACATACGATGTATTAGGGATAAGTCACTGTCCAAAGTCTAATAATCACTTCCAATATAAAGCTCTCTAAATTTTCCGCATTGATAATTCTCAAAATAATTGATATTGGACTTGAAAAAAATTGTTAGTAAATTTTATTTTATGTTACATAGTGCACCAAAAAAGAGTTATTCTTGGCCATGTTATGTTAATTATTATGATAATATATATATGAACAAAGTCTGGAACCCTGAATCTTGGTAATAAAGTTGAAAGCCTAAAGATTAAGCAACACAAAAGGAAAATAGATGAACGGTAATTATACCAATTTACACAATTGAACAGGAGGAAGGTGGAGATATGGGGCTGCTGTTGCGACTGAAGGAGGGGCTAGCAGGCGACGGAATGTCGGTTGCAGAAGAGGAGGTTGTTCTGTGGTAGTTGGGCTTTTATGGCCTCGTACTATTTTTTTCTTTGTTTTGTGAATTTTTCCGATTGAATTTGTGGTGGTGTAAGATGATGATCAATGGTGACGTTTGGTACTTGGAAATAAATCTATCTCTAGGCACAACTCACAAGGGGTGTTTTGTTTAGTGTTGATTTTTCAAATAAAATTATTAGAAAGTTTAGGGGTGATTTAGATTAACTCATAAGCTTATACCTACTTCCGAGAATCTTTGATTTTTTTTCCCATAAAAATTATCCAATTATACTTTATATATATAATATTAGAATGAATTAAATTAAAATAGATACATTAATTGTTTATGCTCAGCATTTTATGTATGGATATTTTGTGATATCTTCAATAGATCTTAACGTTTGTGAATAGTTCATTCTATTGTAATCTTTTAAAGTAAATATATTGTTTTAGTTTCTTTTGAAAAAAGAAACTAAAATACCATCAAGAACTTAATAAAACTCGGACGGATGGTTTTATGTCTATTACTAGTTCTTTCTCCAGAGTTAAGACCGAGCATTCAAGTAGATGGAAGTAAATTATTGAACTTAGATATATAATGAACAACAGAAAGAATTATCTATCGGAACAATACTCCTACCAATCTATTAATAAGTTGATCAACACCAAAAGACTTATTAGTAATGTATTTGAATAAACCAATACAAAAAGTTATGGCTATAGATAATGAAATTTGGGAACAACGAAAGAGAGATCGATGAGCATACTATGACTGTTTCAAAAGGGTCATAGTTCAACTCACATGGAATGGTATTATATCTCACCAGCATCCTAATTTTCCAGGATTCAAAATTCAATTTAATAGTGAAAGATTTCTTTGTATTTATATATAATTTGAATATAAGTCACATTACTTGTTGATTATTTTTTTAAATAATCATACCAAAAAACGGTAAATACAACTTCTAAGCATACATATAATTATAAATCATGATAGCAAAACAGGCAGAAAGTTTTCTTCAAAAGTTCAATATCTACATCAATATTAATGATAGCGTTGGTCTATTTGAAAGAAAAAAAAAAATCAAAATAAAATAAATATGTGTGGGATCCCAGCATTTTTGAGCCTACGACACCTACTAAAAATCAAAATCAGAACTAAGAAGTAAGAAAGCCAAAATCAAAATCAAGCCACATAGAAGAAAGGGATTAGGGATTGAGAGAACGTAAAATAGACTCACTTCGAATGATTCTAATATTTCAATGGAGTTTTATAGAAGGGAAGAATTGATAAAATGGATTAGTGAATTCCTTTGATAGTAGAGGTATATCATGGTTTCAAAATCTTGAAAAATCAAAACAATCTATTTATATTATTTTGTGAGCATGTATAAGTATAACCATCTTGTAATCAATCTATAGAAGAACAATCAGCTAAACGGGCTCAACTCAGATTGGGTTAAAATCTGAGTTTAATTATAACAGGTTAAAATCTGTCCAGCCCATTCGACACAATATCTTTTAATTATCTTACACAAGTTATTTTCTCTGTAGTAGATTATCTTTCAAAAATCATTCACATAGAAGAACAATAAGCTAAATTGTGAAAATCCTACATAATTGTAGAGCGAAAGAGCGTATTTCTTAGCAAATGCTTCGAAAAAATATTGAATGATGATATTGGAGGAGTGGGTTGGATAAGCATCATGTAATCAAAGAAGTCAAGTGCTTGGTTCAGAGTGAACTTACCTGATTTACTGTTTTCTTTCAGGGATTTGTCAGGTGGGGGTTCTTCGATTGCGAGTTATCGTGGGAGTTGTGCTTTGGGATCGAAGTTGAGGGATCTTTTGACTGAGTGATTAAAATATTATCTTTTGTGTGACTGCGTCATTTATGAATAAAAGACTGGAGTTTGGATATATAACATGCGCAGATTTGTAACAAGTCCGGGCAAACCCCAGTTGATAAATTGTTGAAAGGAAGTGTAAATCAGGCTGCTTCCTCTCAATCAAGGAGTGTTTGATTAAATGATTCATGTACAGGCCACTCCTTATATCATTATTCAATAGTTTATTTGGTGTTGCTGGTAAGAATTAGGCAGAAAGCTTTGTAATGTTGTTTTGCTTTACAATATCTTATGGTGGTGTTTGTTGCCAGATTTGATGGCGTCAACATTTTAATAAAAAGGGTTTTGGACCTGTAGCTGTTACAGTATTTTCAGTTTCAAGTCCTATATGATAGGTGGCTGAGAACTACCACTGGACGGACATCAGCTGAAATTTTAACTGGAAATGCAACTCTCTCGAAGATAAAAGCAAGAGAACCTGAGATGCCCGTAGGGAAAGCCAGTCTGACGTTTCCCTCCTTCACTTGTCTTTCCTCTGCATCAATGAGCACAGCTTGAAGATTGTTCCTAAGCTTTTAAACTTCTTTTTTAGCACCAATGACTAGCGTCACCTCCTGTTGTATCCCTTTACCACTCATTGAAGTGAGCTGCTGCATGACACTGGAAACAATTGCTTCACGCATAATCACCGTGCTAATGTGGCGATGAGACCTTCCCATTGAATTTAGTCGTATTGTCACAATAACCTTCAAAATGATTTATATCTTATCTCATCTACCATACTTGTGCCATTATGTTTGACTTCCTCGTCCAAATAAATTCGTCATTCCATGATCATTTGTAGCAAAGCACGCTGTAACAAGGAAATACAAGTATTGTTTATAGGATTGTAGATGACAATGATATATGTTAATTCTCAAAAAGGCTTGAATATCCATAGGTGATTTAGAATTGTCAAAAAATTTTGAGAAAAAAAAGGTTGAAGATAACAATATAGATGAGATGCTACTCACCAAGCAAATGCCTCAACGAAGTTTTTGCCATTGAACTCTCACACAATTGTGAACTCTCAGGATAGGTAGCCCAGCTAGTAACCAGTTGTATGTATTAAAGCAAATAACATAATCAGAAACACAAAGCTGTGATAAATTTTCCATGAGAAATGAAGAAAGAAATAAAAGATTAGAGAGAAAGCATAACCAACCATTAGTTGAGTTCTTTTGACTATTTTCCTAACGACATTCTTCCTCTCTTCCATAACCCGAAAATTTGATGAAATTTGAAACTAAAAATAGTAAATAACATGCATTAGTATAAATTTAAAAAAAATAAAAAACTTAAAACATTTTCAGAAAACTGGTGTATAAAACGTGGGGTTATGACCTTCAAGGAGTTCGAACATAGGCTATACAAAATATTTCTAGGCCTCTCATTGAAAATAAAAAAAGTGTGATTAAACAAATTAAATTACCTGTTTCATCAGACCTATTCCCCTTTTATCACAAGTTGATCAATGAGGTCTCCTGCATTTATGTCTATCCTTCATTTTCTGATCAATAACTGAAATTTAGCTCAAAGAGAACAAACATTTCAATTCAAGTAACTTCTAAGTCAAAAAAAAAAGTCCTAAAAGAACTCATTCTGCCAACTCTAGTTTGTCATAAATGAATAGTATTTCTACATTGATTCTTCGAGAAATTCATGAGATTTTAAATTTGATTATTTTGATATCTAAGAACATATGTTTCATAAAAAAGAAAGCGGCATTTTAAATTTTCAATACCTAACGACATAGAAAAATAATCAAAACAAACCTCAATGAGCCATCAAAAGAATTCAGAGATTAAATTCAATTCTCCAATTGTAGTTCCCTGACAAAAGAGGGATTCAATGGTAAGATAAAGTCAATGCATTTAGCCCTGTTTAACATCATTTTATAACTTGTTTTCAACCAATGAATTTGAAAAACAAAAGACAATTAAATTTTGTAAGGCTGATATCATGCTCTTCAAACACTAATATAACCTTAAGAACAATGTTCTGTTTTTAAAAATTGTATCACAAAAAGTGGTTCAAACAACTGATAGAAGCTATATACAGGATGATAGAAAGTTTTGTACATGAAATCTGATGCCTTGTTTCAATAACTTTTAAGCCTTTAAAGGAAGTGCAAAAACAACCTCATTCTACCAACATCTGTCATATAATTTACCGCATCTAAACTAGCATATAAAGGTCAAGTTTTCTTCAGAAGTAAACAGTATTTTAAATTTTCAACATGCTTGATGCATAAAAATTCGGAAAACAAACCTCAATGAACCGTAAAAGTAATTCAAATAGGGAATTCAGTGCAATTGAAGAAGCTCCCTGGCATAAGAGAAAGGCATTAGCAATAATTTAACGAACCTATTAGACATCGATCGAAAATATGAATCGTTACTTGAAGTGTTTTTGTCAAAATTAGTTTTTGAAAGCTGTTACTGGATGTGTTTCTCTCACTATCTAGATTTAAAATGCACCCTCTTAAATCTTAACATTTCATTGGATGAAAACAGAAAATAAAGTGTATGTGTGTGTGTAGATAAAAGTTAAATTTCTTAAACACATTATCTCCAGAAATTTCAAAATAAGAGAGCAGTTAACAAAAATATGATTAAATCTTCCATTTAAACTCTTAATTCCTTGTCTTAAATCTCGATCAATTTATCATTCCATGAACATTTGACACAAAAGCAACATGTGACATGAAAATTCAACAGTTATTTACAGGAATACAACTGACATTGATGATGCTAATACTTTAAAACAACTTGGGTATTGTCAATAACAACTTTTTCTTTTCAAGAAGCAAGTAGGAGATAGAAACATATATCAGATGTACCGACCTAGAAAATGTGAAATCCAAAAGATGCAGCACTGGTTTCATCGGGCAAATTTGGATTCTGTTACAAGTGTCCCAGAGAAATTTCTGACATTGAACGATAATTATTATTGGTCCTTAATTCATTGCTTTTCCCTTGTGTATTTTCTCAGCGAATCAGTTACAGAATTCGGAAATTCTCAGCTTCGGTAGACAACTAGTTAATCAGGTCTGCACATTAAACAAAATCAGAAACCCGAGGCTGTGATGAGCTTTCTATTTAAATATTATGAAATGAAGAAAGGATGGAGAATAGTGACAAAGCAAAACAAACCATCAACTGAGACTGAGTTCTTTCAACCACTCTCCTAATGCCACTCTTCACCTTTTCCATAATGCAAAATGCTGCACAGATCAGACAATAAATATTTTTGATGAAATTTGAAACCATAAATAGAATATTACATGCCTTAGTATAAAAGAAAGGAGAGCACTTAAAAATTATCAGAAAATTGATGTAAAGAAAGTGGCGTTATGACCTTTCCAGCCTTAGTATAATAGAAGGACAATTTTTTCCAGCATGATATAAAGTTCTGCTATGGGAATCAGATGCCCGGTTTCAGTAAGTTCAACAAAAACAAATGTCTTAATATATGCAAAACTTGGTCAAGAAAAGGAATGTAACAAGTACCTCAATCTGACTTATTTTTCAAGAGAAAGTAGGAGATAGAAATAAACAGTATGAAATGCTAGCTTACAAAGTGAATGTTGAAGACCAGGGATTGAACACTTGTTTCATCTGGTAAATTTTCTTTTTTCTTACAAATGCCTCAGTCAAATTTTCTTCGGTGAATGATGCAATTCTCCCCTCCATTCCTACGGCCTCAAATGCTTAACAGAAATTTGAAATTATCAGCATAGTCAGCAACCATCAAAGAAATAACAGAACCAGTTACAAAATGATGTGATGGGCTTTCCAATTAAACAAAAAGAACTAAAGAAAGAAAAGAGAACAACATTGAGAAAGCGTAACCAACCATTAATTGAGTTCTTTTGGCTACTTTCCGAAAGCCACTCTTCCTTTCTTCAAAGTTCCAGAATTTGGTTTGGAAAATGCTGTGTTTCAAGTATCTACTATCAATAACAATTGGGTAATGCTATGCGTACTAACGGATTTTACTAACCAGTGTACTAACTTTTGTTAAAATTGCATATGATACCCGTATTATGCGTATGGCTAGTACACTGGTTAGTAAAATTCGTTAGTACCCAAAGTATTATTGATAACAATTTGCTCTATGCAAGAAGCAAGCAGGAGATACAAACGTAGAACATTTGGAAGCTCACCAGGGAAATGTTAAGAACAGGATTGAACTCTTGTTTCATCTGGCAAATTATCTTTTTGTTTACAAGCGCTTCAACAAGGTTTTATTCCTTAAATGAGATAAATTGGTCCTGCGGTTCTATAGCCTCCAGTATTGACTCTGATGATCACTTCTTCACATACATCAAAGAAATAAACATAAAACTCTGATATGCTTCCTAATTAGAAATCAAGAAACAAAGAAAGAACAGAAAGCAGCATTGAGAAAGCATATCCAACCACTGATTGAGTTCTCTGGACCACGCTTTTAATGCCATTAATTCCTCCTCTCCTTGATAAGGTGAAATGCTGGACTGAGACGATAGATATTTGATGAAATATGAAACTATAAATTGAAAATTATACGGCTTTTAGTTAAAATAAGAAAAGAGCTAAAAAATTACCAGAAAATTGATGTATGAAAAGTGGGATTATGACCTCCAAGAAGCACGGATACATCAGATATTTCCTGGCATGTCACTATTTTCCAGCATGATACAAAGTTTTGTTGATCAAATTTGATCCCTGATTTTAATAAGCTCAAACAGAAGTAATGTCTTAATATAGGTAACAATTCATGACATCTTAAACTTGCCTCTCTGCATATTATAAAAATAACTGAATCAGAACACAATGTTGTGAAGTGCTTTTAAACATCAGCGAGGAAGAAAGAAAAGAGAAATTCACAACCAACCATTAACTAAGGTCTTCTGACTACTCTTCTAACACCTATTATCTTCCATAGCGCAGAATGCTGCACTGAAACAATGACTATTTGGCGAAATTTGAAAGTATAAATAGAAAATTACATGCTTTAGTACAAAATGACAGGAAAAAGCACTTAAACATTTTCTAAGCCAGACAAAATTTAAACAGAATGAAATGCTAGTTTACTAAGTAAATGTGAAGACCAGGTTTTGAGCAATTGTTTCATCTTGTAAATTTTCTTTTTGCTTGCAAGTGCCTCAATCAAGTTTTCTTCAATGCATGATGTAATTTTGTCCTCCATTGTCACAACCTTAAACGTTTAACAGAAAATTGAAATTATCAGCATAGTTAGTCACCATCAAGAAATAACAGAACCAATTTTCTTCAGATATGCTTTCACATTAAACATCAAGCATTAAAAAAAGAACAGAGAGAAAAATTGAGAAAGCATAACCAACCATTAATTGAGTTTGTTCAGAAACTCTGCAAAAACCATTCTTCCTCTCTCCCATGCCGCAAAATGCATCTCTGGAACAGTAAATATTTTGATGAAATATGAAACCTTAAATAGAAGATTACATATCTTAGTAAAAAGGAATTTGGGAAAAAAAAAGCACGTACTTGAATTGGGGTTATAAAATACTTAAAAGTCCTGTAAAGGGAAATTAATAACTGCTTTCAATAAGCTCAAACAGAACAAATTTCTTAGTACATATAACACTCTTGGTTTAGGAAAAGACTGCAAATTGGTTTCATATTTCAACCTTGATTCTTGAGCAAATTCATGATATCTTAAACTTGGCTGCCTGCAACAAAATTAAATTTTAGTAGAGAGAACATGGCTTTTCAACGTCCTCCCTTAGTAGATAGAGATAACAAAGAAAAGAAGCCTTTCTCAATGAGTCATCAAATGATTTCATTGAGGGAATCCACTGTAATTTGAGAAGCTCCCTGAGAAAAGTAAGAGAAAGCAAATGACAGATATATCAATCAGTTCTGCATAGAAATTAAAGAATTTAGAGAACTATTAATAATGCTGTGACATGCTTTCTAGTTTAAACAAGAAGAAAAACCAGGGAAGTGGGAAAGCATAACCAACCAGTTGAGTCCTTTTCAGAAAATAAGCTCCTCTCTTCTATATTGGTTCTATGGTTGAAATTTGAAAATGTGACCAAAAAGAAATTTGCATGCCTTAGTAAAAAGAAAATAATCACATAAAAAATATAACATATGATTAATCTCATAGTAGATATTTCCAACTTCATTCTGCCAACTTCTGTCATCTATATTGATCATATTTCGACATTGATTCTTCATGACTTTCATGGCATTTAAACTCAATTCAGTGCATCAAAACTAACATAAACAGGTAAAGATCTCTTAAGAAGTAAATGGCTTTTTAAATTTTCAATATCCTCAAGCTAGAAAAATTGAGAAAACCAACCTCAGTGACTCATCCAAGCGTTTCATGAAGGGAATCCAGAGCAACTGGGGAAGCTCCCTGGCATAAGAGAAAGGCATTGACAGTTATTTAACGGAGATGTTTGACATCATTCTTTGAAATATGTTAGGTACAAATTTCTTAAAGCTCTGTTTTTTAAAAAAAATAAAAAAAAAAATTAAAAAAATTCAAATTTTTGTATTTTCAAAAGATTGTAAAGTATGTTTGATATCAAATTTCTTAAAGCTCTGTTTTGAAAAACAGTTTTCTGTTTTTAAAAAATTTATCTTTGAAAATGCCCAAAACAGCTGAAAAATTTGTCTTATAATTAAATCCTTTACAAAAGTTAGAAAAGGAGTTTTCTATTTACCAAAATTACTGTTGTGAAAGCTGTTACTAAATGTGTTTTTCACTTGATCCAAAATGCTCTGTTTCAATTATCTATTATCAATAACAATTTGTTAAATGCAAGAAGCATGCAGGAGATACAAATGTGGATCAGTTGGAAATGTTAATAACAGGATTGAGCTCTTGTTTCATCTTGCAAAGTTTTCTTACATAAATGAGATAAACTGGTTCTGCATTTTTATGACCTCCAGTATTTACTCTGACGATCTCTTCTTCACTTACATCAAAGAAATAAACATACTACTGTGATATGCTTCCTAACTGGAAATCAAGAAACAAAGAAAGAACAGGAACCATCATTGAGAAAGCTGAAATATGAAACTATAAATTGAAAATTATACGGCTTTTAGTTTAAATTAAAAAACAGATTAAGCAGTACCAGAAAAATGATGTACGAAAAGTCAGATTATGACCTCCAAGAAGCACAGTTACATCAGATATTTCCTGGCCTGTCACTATTTTCCAGTATGATACAAAGTTTTCCTGTTCATCAAATTTGATACCTGGTTTTAATAAGCTCAAACAGAGGTTTTTTTCTCAATATAGGTAACAATTTGATCAAGAAAAAAAATGCAACAAGAACCAAGAAAACATTAACAATTGATGACAAACCTTGATTCTTAAACTTCTTAATGCATCATAAAAAAACCTTGATCCTTCAGCAAACTCATGACATCTTAAACTTCCCTTTCTCTGCATCAAAATGAACATATCAAAATCAAGTTTAATTAGCGAGAGAAAACATGGCTTTTCAATGTCCCTGCTAAGTAGAGAAGGCTCCCTGAAGAAAGAGCAATCCAACAGTTCTATATAAATACTAAAGAATTTACAGTACCATTAATAGTGCTGTGATGTACTTTCTCATTTAAACATGAAGCAAAAAACAGAGAAGTTAAAAAAGCAGAACCAACCGTTTGAATCCTTTTGAGTACATACTGTCCTACATTTATCCTTCATCTCTTCCACATTTGTTTGAAGGTATATATTTGGAACTGTGATCAAATAGAGATTTGCATGCCTTAGTAAAAAGGAAAAGATCATGACGTTATCATTATCAGACAATGAAAAGTATGAATGACAGTGATAATGCTAATTCAAGAATCATGTAGGAGATAGAAATATAGATTTGATGCCAGCTCACCAAGAAATGTGAAAACAAAACATTCAGAACTTGTTTCACCACGCAAAAGTTTCTTCTTGTTACAAATGCTGTCATTGACTATTAAAAATGGTCCTTAACTGCTTTGCCCTTGAGTATTTCCTGCACAGATGAGAGACAGAAACTGCAGACTCTCAGCATATATAGGAAGCCATTGAAACAGTAAATCACTTCAGCATATTAGAGTCAATAACAGAATCAGAAACACAAAGCAGTGACATGCTTTCCATTTAAACATAGAGAACTGAAGAAATAGTAAAGATTAGTGAGAAAGCATAACAAACCATTACTAGTGTTCTTCCTAATAGCCTCCTACAGCTATTCTTCTTCTCTTCCATAACTGAAAATTTGATGAAATTAGAAACTGAAAATAGAGAATGCATGCCTTAGAATGAAGAAAAATGATGTTTAATATCTAAAATGATGTTTAATATGATATTCAGATATTGTTGTCAGAATTAAAAATTCAGTTGTCTTGTAGTAATATTTTTCTCAATTCATTGGACCCAAAATTCATAGAAATTAAAGGAAGCAATGTGGAACTAACAGAAACCATACACTTCCAGTACAAGGATTGTCTCTGTTTTAATATATAAATATAAATATATACATGTATTTCTATTTCTATAATTTAAAATACCGAATAATTGCATTATATATAAAAGTCTAAAACTACAACAACTAATTTGGATATCGAAGAATATAATTGTAAATTCTCAGGATAGATAGCCCAAATAGTAAATCAGTTCTGCACATTAAAGAAATAATTGAATTAGAACAAAATGTTTTGAAGTGCTTTTAAACATCAGAAATGAAGAAAGAAAAGAGAAATTCATAACCAACCATTAACTGAGCTCTTCCCATTCATTCATACAACCAAAACCGAGAGTTTTCAATTTGGGGAAGAAAATAAATGATGAAGATGTGCCATCACTTTCTATTCCCAACCATTAATAGAGTTCTTTTGGCTACTCTCTAAAAACCACTCTTCCTCTCTTCGAAGGTCTGGACTTTGGTTTTGGAAAAATGCTCTGTTTCAAGTATCTATTATCAATAACAATTTGCTCTATGCAAGAAGCATGCAGGAGATACAAACGTAGATAATTTGGAATCTCACCAGGGAAATGTTAAGAACAGGATTGAACTCTTGTTTCATCTGGCAAATCATCTTTTTGTTTACAAGCGCTTCCTTAAATGAGATAAATTGGTCCTGCAGTTCTATAGCCTCCAGTATTGACTCTGATGATCACTTCTTCACATACATCAAAGAAATAAACATAATACTCTGATATGCTACCTAATTAGAAATCAAGAAACAAAGAAAGAACAGAAAGCAGCATTGAGAAAGCATATCCAACCACTAATTGAGTTCTATGGACCACTCTTCTAATGCCATTAATTCCTCCTCTCCTTGATAACGAGAAATGCTGGACTGAGAAAATAAATTTTGATGAAATCTGAAACTATAAAATAGAAAATTATATGCCTTAGTTAAAATTAAAGAAGAGCTTAAACATTAACCGAAAATTGACGTACGAAAAGTGGTATTATGACCTTCAAGACGTACAGATACAAAAGATATTTCCTGGTTTGTCACTGTTTTCCCGCATGACAAAAAGTTTTGTGGAAGGAATTTTATGCCTGGTTTCAATTAGCTAAAAGCGAACAAATGTCTTAACATAGGAAAGTTTTGCTGAACTTTATGACATCATATGTCAACCTTGATTCTTCAGGAAATTCATGACATCTTAAACTTGCCTCTCTGCATCAAAATAAACATATCAAAATAAAGTTTGATTATAGAGAACATGGGTTTTGAATGTCCACAGTAAGTAGAGAGATAAGCAAGAAAATAAACCTATCACAATGAATCATCAAAGGATTTCATAGAGGGAATCCACCGTAATTTGAGAAGCTTCTGACATAAGAGCAATCCAACAGTAAGAGAAACCAAATAACAGATACATAAATCAGTTCTGCATAAAATTTAAAGAACATGCAAAACCGGTAATTGTGCTGTGATATGCTTTCTAGTTTAAAAACAAGGAAAAACAAATAAGTAAGAAAGCATAACCAACCACTTGAGTCCTTCTGAGTACATAATCTCCTATGTTTGTCCATCCTCTTCCACATTTGTTCTAAGGTACAAATTTGGAAGTTGTGATCAAATAGAAATCCGCATGCCTTAGTTAAAAGAAAAAAATTGGATTAACAGTATTATCAGATGATTAATAGTATCAAATTCTAGCTTACCAGGCAAATGTGAAGACAAAGGATTGAGCACTGGTTTCGTCTGGTAGATTTTCTCTTTGCTTACAAGTGCCTCAAGTTTTCTTCTGTGCATGATATCATTTGGTCAATTTGAAATTCTTAGCATTGTTAGCAACCATAATAAATAAATAAATAACAGAACCAGTTACAAAATGATGTGATTTACTTTCTAAATAAACATCAAGAATTAAAGAAAGAACAGAGGGCAACATTGAGAAAGCATAACCAACCATTAATCAAGTTCTTGAGTTCTTTCTACTTCTCTCCAAAACTCATTCTTCCTCTCTTCAAAGTTTCCCTGGGTTTGGTTTTGGAAAATGCTGTGTGTCAAGTATCTTTTATCACTAAGAAATTGTCTACGCAAGAAGCAAACAGGAGATAGAAACGTAGATCACTTTGAAGCTCACCAGGAAAATGTTAAGAATAGGATTGAGCTCTTGTTTCATCTTGCAAATTATCTCTTTTTACAAGTCCCTCAATAAAGTTTCTTCTTCCATAAATGAGATAAACTGGTTCTGCATTTCTATGGCCTCCTGTATTTGCTTTCATGATCAGTAACAGAATTCTTGAATTCTCAGAATAGTTAGAATGACCAGAAAATCACTTATTCACATACATCAAAGCAAGAACAGAAAGCAGCATTAAGAAAGCATATCTAACCACTAATTCAGTTCTTTCGACTACTCTTCTAAAGCCATTAATTCCTCCTCTCCTTGATAAGGTGAAATGCTGGACTGAGAAAATAAATAGTTGATGAAATATGAAACTATAAATTGAAAATTATAAGGCTTTTAGTTAAAATTAGAAAAGAGCTTAAAAATTACCAGAAAATTGATGTATGAAAAGTGGGATTATGACCTCCAAGAAGCACGGATACACAAGATATTTCCTGGCCTGTCACTGTTTTCCAGCATGATACAAAGTTTTGTTGATCAAATTTGATCGCTGGTTTTAATAAGCTCAAACAGAAGTAATGTCTTAACAATTCATGACATCTTAAACTTGCCTCTCTGCATGTTATAAAAATAACTGAATCAGAACACAATGTTGTGAAGTGCTTTTAAACATCAGTAAGGAAGAAAGAAAAGAGAAATTCACAACCAACCATTAAATAAGTTCTTCTACTACTCTTCTAACACCCATTATCTTCCATAGCGCAAAATGCTGCACTGAAACAATGACTATTTGGTGAAATTTGAAAGTATAAAGAGAAAATTACATGCTTTAGTGCAAAATGACAGAAAAAAGCACTTAAACATTTTCCAAGCCAGACAAAATTTAAACAGTATGAACTGCTAGCTTACCAAGTAAATATGAAGACCAGGGTCTGAGCAATTGTTTCATCTTGTAAACTTTATTTTTGCTTACAGGTGCCTCAATCAAGTTCTTCAGTCCATGACGTAATTTCGTCCTCCATTGCTACGGCCTCGAATGTTTAACAGAAAATTGAAATTCTCAGCATCAAGAAATAACAGAACCAGTTTTCTTCAGATAGGCTTTGATATTAAACATCAAGCATTAAAGAAAAAACAGAGAGCAACATTGAAAAAACATAACCAACCATTAATCGAGTTCGTCCAGCAACTCTGCAAAAACCATTCTTCCTCTCCTCCATGCCGCAAAATGCATGCATCTCTGGAACAGTAAATATTTTGATGAAATATGAAATCTTTAACAGAAAAAATTACATGTCTTTCTAAAAAGGAATTTGGGAAAAAAAAAAAAAAAAAGCACGTACTTAACTGAGTTGTTCCGACTACTCTCCTAGCCCTAACACCCATTATTTCCTTCTTACAGAAGACAAAAAAGCTGCATTGAATTTGAAGCTATAAATAGAAGAACATTACATGCTTTAGTATAAATGATTTAAGATATTTATTTTTTAAATTAATTAATTAAGTCTCCAAATACTGATCTCTAGTACAAGGCCCATGTACCTAATTTTGCATTAATGGACCAATCCATTATTTAACAATTTTACAAAAAAATATATTTTTAAATAACTAATTTTGATGAAATAAAATTACTAAAAAAAATTAAAAAATAAATAAATTCAGATTAAACTAAAATAAATTCAGAAAAAATATTGATCTTCACAAGACACCAAAAACCATATTTAACAAGATCCATGTAACGTATTTTGTACTAATGGGCCAATAATTGCATATTTATAAAACTACAACAACTAATTTGGTTAAAACAAGTGGAGTATAAAATAATCATTCAACAAACCCAATGCTATTTCTCTCTCAATGTAAACAGAATCAAATGATATCAAAGAATATAATTATGTATAAAACTACAACAACTAATTTGGTTAAAACAAGTGGAGTAGAGTATATATAAACATAATCATTCAACAAATCCAATGCTATTTCTCTCTCAATCATTCATTTTATCATTTCTATTTTCCTTTAAACAACTGCCAATGTAAACATAATCAAATCAATACTTAATTAAAATTGGCAATCTATTCATATTCTATTTACTATTTCTTTCATTTCCCCCATTATTTATATTTCAATTACCTCTAACTAAATCTATCATTATCATTTAACTTAAAACACATGCCTTTTTTCAATTTCTTCTAATTCATTAATTATTCAATCACAAATACTTTTATTTAAACAAAAAT
>CM047907.1:1015119-1171543 GCA_026229545.1 Pistacia atlantica
ATTTTTGTTTAAATAAAAGTATTTGTGATTGAATAATTAATGAATGAGAAAGAAATTGAAAAAAGGCATGTGTTTTAAGTTAAATGATAATGATAGATTTAGTTAGAGATAATTGAAATAGAAATAATGGTGGAAATGAAAGAAATAGTAAATAGAATATGAATAGATTGCCAATTTTAATTAAGTAATGATTTGATTATGTTTACATTGGCAGTTGTTTTAAGGAAAATAGAAATGATAAAATGAATGATTGAGAGAGAAATAGCATTGGATTTGTTGAAAGATTATGTTTATATATACTCTACTCCACTTGTTTTAACCAAATTAGTTGTTGTAGTTTTATACATATGCAATTATTGGCCCATTAGTACAAAATACGTTACATGGATCTTGTTAAATATGGTTTTTGGTGACTTGTGAAGATCAATATTTTTTCTGAATTTATTTTAGTTTAATCTGAATTTATTTATTTTTTAATTTTTTTTAGTTTTATAAAATTAATTTTATTTCATCAAAATTAGTTATTTAAAAATATAGAATATTTATATTTTTTTGTAAAATTGTTAAAGAATGGATTGGTCCATTAATGCAAAATTAGGTACATGGCCTTGTACTAGAGATCAGTATTTGGAGAGTTAATTAATTAATTTAAAAATTAAATATCTTAAATATATATTAATTCATTTATACTAAAGCATGTAATGTTCTTCTATTTATAGCTTCAAATTCAATGCAGCTTTTTTGTCTTCTGGAAGAAGGAAATAATGGGTGTTAGGAGAGGAGAGTAGGCAGAGGAACTCAGTCAAGTACGTGCTTCTTTTTTTTTTTTTTTTTTTGGGTCAATTCCTTTTTACAAAGACATGTAATTTTTTCTATTTAAGGTTTCATATTTCGTCAAAATATTTACTGTTCCAGAGATGCATGCTTTTGCGGCATGGAAGAGAGGAAGAATGCTTTTTGCAGAGTTGCTGGACGAAATCAATTAATGGTGGTTATGCTTTCTCAATGTTGTTCTCTGTTCTTTCTTTAATGCTTCATGTTTAATATGAAAGCATATCGGAAGAATTTCAATTTTCTGTTAAACTTTCAAAATGAGGTATATTATGTTATCTTTTACCAGATGAAACAATTGCCCAAACCCTGCTCTTCACATTTACTTGGTAAGCTAGCATTTCATACTGTTTAAATTTTGTCTGGCTTGGAAAATGTTTAAGTGCTTTTTTCTGTCATTTTGCACTAAAGCATTTAATTTTCTCTTTATACTTTCAAATTTCACCAAATAGTCATTGTTTCAGTGCAGCATTTTGCGCTATGGAAGATAATGGGTGTTAGAAGAGTACTAGAAGAACTTAGTTAATGGTTGGTTGTGAATTTCTCTTTTCTTTCTTCCTTACTGATGTTTAAAAGCACTTCACAACATTGTGTTCTGATTCAGTTATTTTTATAATATGCAGAGAGGCAAGTTTAAGATGTCATGAATTGTTAAGACATTACTTCTGTTTGAGCTTATTAAAACCAGCGATCAAATTTGATCAACAAAACTTTGTATCATGCTGGAAAACAGTGACAAGCCAGGAAATATCTTATGTATCTGTGCTTCTTGGAGGTCATAATCCCACTTTTCATACATCAATTTTCTGGTAATTTCTAAGCTCTTTTCTAATTTTAACTAAAAGCCTTATAATTTTCAATTCATAGTTTCATATTTCATCAACTATTTATTTTCTCAGTCCAGCATTTCACCTTATCAAGGAGAGGAGGAATTAATGGCTCTAGAAGAGTAGTCGAAAGAACTGAATTAGTGGTTAGATATGCTTTCTTAATGCTGCTTTCTGTTCTTACTTTGATGTATGTGAATAAGTGATTTTCTAGTCATTCTAACTATTCTGAGAATTCAAGAATTCTGTTACTGATCATCAAAGCAAATACAGGAGGCCATAGAAATGCAGAACCAGTTTATCTTATTTATGGAAGAAGAAACTTTATCGAGGGACTTGTAAAAAGAGATAATTTGCAAGATGAAACAAGAGCTCAATCCTATTCTTAACATTTTCCTGGTGAGCTTCAAAGTGATCTACGTTTCTATCTCCTGTTTGCTTCTTGCGTAGACAATTTCTTAGTGATAAAAGATACTTGACACACAGCATTTTCCAAAACCAAACCCAGGGAAACTTTGAAGAGAGGAAGAATGAGTTTTGGAGAGTAGTGGAAAGAACTCAAGAACTCGATCAATGGTTGGTTATGCTTTCTCAATGTGGCCCTCTGTTCTTTCTTTAATTCTTGATGTTTATTTAGAAAGTAAATCACATCATTTTGTAACTGGTTCTGTTATTTATTTATTTATTACGGTTGCTAACAGTGCTAAGAATTTCAAATTGACCAAATGATATCATGCACAGAAGAAAACTTGAGGCACTTGTAAGCAAAGAGAAAATCTACCAGATGAAACCAGTGCTCAATCCTTTGTCTTCACATTTGCCTGGTAAGCTAGAATTTGATACTATTAATCATCTGATAATACTGTTAATGCAATTTTTTTCTTTCAACTAAGGCATGCGAATTTCTATTTTATCACAGCTTCCAAATTTGTACCTTAGAACAAATGTGGAAGAGGATGGACAAATATAGGAGATTATGTACTCAAAAGGACTCAAGTGGTTGGTTATGCTTTCTCACTTCTTTGTTTTTCCTTATTTTTAAACTAGAAAGCACATCACAGCACAATTACTGGTTTTGTAAATTCTTTAAATTTTATGCAGAACTGATTTATATATCTGTTATTTGGTTTCTCTTACTGTTGGATTGCTCTTATGTCAGAAGCTTCTCAAATTACAGTGGATTGCCTCTATGAAATCCTTTGATGATGCATTGTGGTAGGTTTATTTTCTTGCTTATCTCTTTACTTAGTGTGGACATTGAAAAGCCATGTTCTCTATAATTAAACTTTATTTTGATATGTTAATTTTGATGCAGAGAGGCAAGTTTAAGATGTCATGAATTTCCTAAAGAATCAAGGCTGACATATGATGTCATGAATTTCAGTAAAAATTTCCTATGTTAAGACATTTGTTCGCTTTTAGCTATTTGAAACCAGGCATAAAATTCCTTCCGCAAAACTTTTTGTTATGCTGGAAAACAGTGACAGACCAGGAAATATCTTTTGTATCTGTACGTCTTGAAGGTCATAATACCACTTTTCGTACGTCAATTTTCTGTTAATGTTTAAGCTCTTCTTTACTTTTAACTAAGGCATATAATTTTCTATTTTATAGTTTCAGATTTCATCAAAATTTATTTTCTCAGTCCAGCATTTCTCGTTATTGAGGAGAGGAGGAATTAATGGCATTAGAAGAGTGGTCCATAGAACTCAATTAGTGGTTGGATATGCTTCCTCAATGCTGCTTTCTGTTCTTTCTTTGTTTCTTGATTTCTAATTAGGTAGTATATCAGAGTATTATGTTTATTTCTTTGATGTGTGTGAAGAAGTGATCATCAGTGTCAATACTGGAGGCTATAGAACTGCAGGACCAATTTATCCCATTTAAGGAAGCGCTTGTAAACAAAAAGATGATTTGCCAGATGGAACAAGAGTTCAATCCTGTTCTTAACATTTCCCTTGTGAGCTTCCAAATGATCTAAGTTTGTATCTCCTGCATGCTTCTTGCATAGAGCCAATTGTTACTGATAATAGATACTTGAAACAGAGCATTTTTCCAAAACCAAACTCCAGAACTTCGAAGACAGGAAGAGTGGTTTTCAGAGGGTAGCCGAAAGAACTCTATTAATGGTTGGTTATGCTTTCTCAATGTTGTTCTCTGTTCTTTCTTTAATTCTTTATGCTTAATTGGAAAGCCCATCACATCATTTTGTAACTGGTTCTGTTATTTCTTTGATTGTTGCTGACTATGCTGATAATTTCAAATTTCTGTTAAACATTTGAGGCCGTAGGAATAGAGGGGAGAATTACATCATTCACCGAAGAAAACTTGATTGAGGCACTTGTAAGAAAAAAGAAAATTGACCAGATGAAACTAGTGTTCAATCCCTGGTCTTCAACATTCGCTTGGTAAGCTAGCATTTCATACTATTTATTTGTATCTCCTACTTTCATATTGAAAAAGAAGTCAGATTGAGGTACTTGTTGCATTCCTTTTCTTGACCAAGTTTTGCATATATTAAGACATTTGTTTTCTTTGTACTTATTGAAACCAGGCATCAGATTCCAGTAGCAGAACTATATATCATGCTGGAAAAATTCGTCCTTCTATTATACTAAGGCTGGAAAGGTCATAATCCCACTTTCTTTACATCAACTTTCTGATCATTTTTAGGTGCTTTCATTTCTTTTATACTAAGGCATGTAATATACTATTTATGGTTTCAAATTTCATCAAAAATATTTATTGTCTGATCTGTGCAGCATTTTGCATTATGGAAAAGGTGAAGAGTGGCATTAGGAGAGTGGTTGAGAGAATTCAGTCTCAGTTGATGGTTTGTTTTGTTTGTTCACTATTCTCTATCCTTTCTTCATTTCATAATATTTAAACAGAAAGCTCATCATAGCCTTGTGTTTCTGATTTTTTTTAATGTGCAGAACTGATTAATTAGTTGTCTACCTAAGCTGAGATTTTCCAAATTCTGTAACTGATTTGCTGAGGAAATACACAAGGGAAAAGCAATAATTTAAGGACCAATAATAGTTATTGTTCAATGTCAGAAATTTCTCTGGGACACTTATAACAAAATGCAAATTTGCCCGATGAAACCAGTGCTACATCTTTTGGATTTCACATTTTCTTGGTCAGTACATCTGATATATGTTTCTATCTCCTACTTGCTTCTTGAAAAGAACAAGTTGTTATTGACAATACCCAAGTTGTTTTTAAGTACTAGCATCTTCAATGTCAATTGTATTCCTGTAAATAATAGTTGAATTTTCATGTTACGTTGTGCTTTTGTATCAAATGTTCATGGAACGATGAATTGATCGAGATTCAAGACAAGGAATTAAGAGTTTAAATGGAAGATTTAATCATTTTCTTGTTAACTGCTCTCTTTATTTGAAATTTTTGGAGATAATGTGTTTAAGAAATTTAACTTTTATCTACGCACACACTATATTTTATTTTCATCCAGTTAAATGTTAAGATTTAGGAGGGTGCATTTTAAATCTAGATAGTGAGAAAAACACATCAAGTAACGATTCATTTTTCGATTGATGTCGAACAGGTTCATTAAATAACTGTCAATGCCTTTCTCTCATGCCAGGGAGCTTCTTCAATTGCACTGAATTCCCCATATGAATTACTTCTATGGTTCATTGAGGTTCGTTTTCTGAATTTTTATGCATCAAGCATGTTTAAAATTTAAAATGCCGTTTACTTCTGAAGAAAATTTGACCTTTATATGTTAGTTTTTTGATGCAGTAAATTATATGACTGATGTTGGCAGAATGAGGTTGTTTTTGCATTTCCTTTATGGGCTTAAAAGTTATTGAATCAAGGCATCAAATTTCATCTACAGAACTTTCTATCATCCTGTAAATATCTTCTATGAGAGATGTTCGTACCTCTTAAAGGTCTTAATTCAATTATTCATAGATGAATCATTTGATAATCTTTATATGATTTTTTTTTTTTTTTTTTTTTGGGGACTAGGGCATTCAATTTTCTATTCAATCACAGTTTCACATATCTACCTTAATTAGAACAAATATGGAAGAGAGGAGGGATAAATGCAGGGGAATATTCACTCAATTGGTTGGCTAGGCTTTCTTACTTTGTTTTTTTCTTGATGTTCAAACTAGATAGCACTTCACGACTTGATTTTTATATGCTAATTTTGATGCAGACAGGCAAGTTTAAGTTGTCTTGAATTTTCTACAGAATCAAGGTTGAATATAATGGATTGAGAAGTTTCCAGTTTGAGGATCTTACTGCAGTCCTTTTCCTGACCAAAAGTTTCCTATGTTAAGACATTTGCTCTCTTTGAGCTTATTAAAACTAGCCGTCAAATTCCCTCTGCAGACAACTTTTTCTCCTGCTGGAAAACATTGACAGACCAATTTTCACACATCAATTTTCCCACAATGTTTAAGCTCTTTTTTATACTTTTAAGTAAGGGATATAATTTCCGATCTATAGTTTCAAATTTCGTCAAATTTTTATTTTCTAATTGCAGTGTTTCCCTTTATGGAATAGAGGGAAATGGCATTGGTGATATTGATAAGGGACTCTTTTTTTCGCTTAATATTTGCTTGGTGAGCTTCCATCTCCTATTTGCATTGTGGAGGATCAAATTGTTATCGATGACAGACGCTTTTTTTCATTTTTTCATTTTCCTTTAATCAAGTCAAACTAATGCATATTATTTTCTATTTTTAGTTTCAAATTTCATCAAATTTTCGGGTTATGGAAGAGAGGAAGAATGTCATTAGGAGAGTAGTCGAAAGAACTCAACTAATGGTTGGTTATGCTTTCTCTCATATCTTTTGTTCTTTCTTCATTTCTTATGGAAAACATATCGCAGCTTTGTGTTTCTGATTCTGTTATTTGCTTTGATACGTGGAACTGAATACTAGCTGGGTTACCTATGCTGAGAGTTTACAATTATTTGAGAGTTCAATGGCAAAAACTTGGTTGAGGCACTTGCTTGGTGAGTGGCATCTCATCTATATTGTTATCTCCTACATTTGTTTTTCAAATTTTTTTGATAATTCTAAATTACCTATGGATATTCAAGCCTTTCTGAGAGTTAACATATAATCGTTGTCATAGACAACCTTATAAACAATATTTGTATTTCCATGTAACAGTGTGCTTTGCAACAAATGATCATGGAATGATGAATTTATCGGGACGAGGAAGTCAAACATAATGGTACAAGTATGGTAGATGAGATAAAATATAATCATTTTGAAGGTTATTCTGACAATACGACTAAATTCAATAGGAAGCTCTCATCACCACATTAGCACGGTGATTATGGGTGAAGCAATTGTTTCCAGTGTCCTGCAGCAGCTCACTTCAATCATTGGTGCTATCAAAGAAGTTAAAAAGCGTAGGAACAATCTTCAAGCTGTGCTCATTGATGCAGAGGGAAGACAAGTGAAGGAGAGAAACGTCAGACTCTGGTTTCCCCTGCGGGCATCTCAGGTTCCCTTGCTTTTATCTTCGAGAGAGTTGCGTTTCCAGTTGAAATTTCAGTTGATGTCGGTCCAGTGGTAGTTCTCAGCCACCTATCATATAGGACATTGGCAGCTGGCAAGGACTTGAAACTGAAAACACTGTAACAGCTACAGGTTCAAAACCTTTTTTATTAAAATGTTGACGCCATCAAATCTGGCAACAAAAGCCTCCATAAGATATTGTAAAGTAAAATAAAACAACATTACACGGCTTTCTGCCAAATTCTTACCAAGAACACCAAATAAACTATTGAATAATGATATAAGAAGGAGGGGCCTGTACATGAATCATTTGATCAATGACTCTAAGCGCTTGATTGAGAGGAAGTAGCTTGATTTACCCTTCCTTTCAACAATTTATCAACTGGGGTTTCCACTTTCATTTTTTGCCCGGAGTTTTTGCAAATCTGCACATGTTATATATCCAAACTCCGCAGCTTTATTCATAAATTTCGCAGTTACATAAAAGATAATATTTTAATCACTCAGTCAAAAGATCCCTCAATTTCGATTCCAAACCAGAACTCCCACATTAATTCACAATCGAAGAGCCGCCTCTGATAAATCTCTGAAAGAAAACAGTAAATCAGGTAACTTCACTCTGAACCAAGCACTTGACTTCCTTGATTACATGATGCATATCTAACCCACTCCTCCAATATCATCATTCAATATCTTTTCGGAGCACTTGCTAAGAAATATGCTTTTTTGCTCTACAATTATATAGGACTTTCACCCATTAGAGTGGGATTTTTGAATTATTTTTTGTGAGTTTGGAGAAGCATTTTGAGGAGGGTTTTGATGAATGGTTGAATAGAGGCCGCCCGTGCGGTTTATGGTCGCCAATGGAAGGACAGATCTTAACCTGTTAATTTTTTCGGGCCAGCTCTATAACGATTTTGGCCCAATCGGAGTTGACCCCATTTAGCTAATGTTCTTCTATAGATTGATTACAAGAGGTTTATACATATGCTCACAAAGTAATATTAATAGATTGGTTTTGATTTTTCAAGATTTCGAAAACATGATATACCTCTACTATCATACGAATTCACTAATCCTTTTTTATCAATTGTTCTCTTCTATAAAACTGCATTCAAATATTGGAATCATCCAAAATGAGTCTATTTTGCTTTCTCTCGATCCTTAATCCCTTTTTGTATGTTGCATGATTTTGATTTTGACTTTCCTGGATCTGATTTTTGGCAGAGGTTGTCGAGATGGTACCATAAGGCATAGGCTCAAAAATGCTGGGATCCCACACATATTTCTTTTATTTTTAATTTCCTTTTTCTTTCTAATAGACCAAATCGACCATTGATATTTGTTGATGCGTGATTTTGACACCAACGAAATGCACGTGGGAAACGCTGACTAGACTCAGGAGTCACACGTGAAAGTGATGGATAATGAGATAATAAATACAATGGGGACAATTTTTAAAGCGGTTCGGATGTTAAGGTAGTAAGTCCTATGTCCACTGATGCTTATATTGATGATAAGGGTCAGGTCGCTTTTCGCTGACTGACTTTACAATAATATTACAAGGTATTGAATGTTAAGAATTCTAGAAAAGAGAGAGTAATTAATCAAGCGTAGAATGTGCCCGAAAGATCCCCTTTAATGAGAGAGGAGCTTCCAATTTATAGTGGGATTCATTGAGGCAATGATCACTAAATCTGAAAAGTTGGTGGGATTATCTGTGCAAATCCCTTTTTATGTCACATTGCCCACCTTCCAGAGTGATTTGCACGATTTAGAGCAAGGATTGGACACGTGGGAGCACCACTGCTCTTGACTGGTCTGGCGCGCACCCACTATTCTAACAGCAGCAGATGGTGGTTGTTCTAATGATTTGACCCTTGTGGGTTGAATGGACTTGACGTCTACCCTTATATCTTTTGGACATAACAGAAGTCCCCTAGTTTTCAAGGTTTGAGGATTGAACCTTGGAAACTATAAGTCATGCCACAGCGAGATGATTTCTGGAAATTCTGGCCTGTTTGAAAGTAGGTCGGGATTGCATTTTTATGGGTGCGAACTCACATGTTCATTGTTTGCAGAGGACGAGCGACCTGATTTTGTCTAACGTCACATGTTGTTCTGGTGATAGGGAATCATTTAATGAAGCAATCCATGTGCTGATAGGTGTGTCCTTTGCGTGATAAATGCCAGCCAATCACATTAAATGCTTTTTATGCTGAAACAGCGCACTTTATCAGAACATTAAATGTATTATACGTTGGAACGACGCCCCTTATCAGAGCATTAAATGAGGATCTGAGGCGTAATTAATGCTCTGAGAGAGGTATGGCCGTCGTTTGAGCTTTTTCAACTGGAAAGGTGAAAATATGATGTTATCCAGTCGTTTCGTTTACCCCTTCATGCTGATGAGCGACACGTGGCCAAGATCAACGGTAAGAAACCTTTGCCATCCAAACGTCGTTTCGATTCCGGGAAACCCAAACGCCGATTCACACGCTATAAAAATCTCAAATCGTTCTCAGGCAATGTCACCAAAGCCTTTTTCACAAAGAGCAAAAGATTTCGCAAACTTGGAACCTTTGTTTTCCAAACCTGCATCTTTCCAGCGTTTGAAGCAGAGGCTTTTGTCACACTCCGAGAGGTAAGAACTTCTCTGCCATTGTTTCATTATTTTCATGAGTTAATGGCGTTGGTCTCTTGGTAACCCATCGGAGATAGACGTCAGCGTCGGGTTCGAGCCGTGAATGGCAGCTCGAATCATGCTGTTAGGGTTTTCTTTAGGATTTGGGGAGTTTGTTTCCTCCCACGTCATCGTACGACATAGAGTACGGAGACTAAATGATCCTTCTGCTTGTCGCTTTTGCAGACTAGCAAAATGGACCCCTCAGCAACCACATTCGAGCAGGGAACCGACTCGTCCCCATAAGGTGTTCCGAGTATCCCTTTTGAGGTCTTTTCGGTACTTACCGGGGACGAGCTTGAGAAGGTATTAGATCAGTACGGTATCAAGGTGGACGTGTTCCATGACTTGACGTACTCATCGCGATATCCGTCAAGGGGTCTGGCCGCGATCTCCAAAGAGATTATCAAGGGTGGGGGACTAATCCCCTTCCACCCTTTCATCAGGTCAGTTTTGGACCACTTTGGGGTCGCATAGATGCAGCTAACTTCGAGCATGTACGTCATTGTTGTCGCAATGTACATCGCGTGCCAGGAGAACGGGTTGGGCGAGCTGACCGCCAT
Source organism: Pistacia atlantica (assembly GCA_026229545.1). Lineage (NCBI taxonomy): Eukaryota > Viridiplantae > Streptophyta > Magnoliopsida > Sapindales > Anacardiaceae > Pistacia > Pistacia atlantica. The sequence goes on from CM047907.1 coordinate 1,025,534, forward strand.
AGAGCTCGGATGCTCATATTATTTGAAAAAGAGCATGGACAAAGATTCTTATTACTTGTCCAAGCGACCTACTATTGCCAACGGGATACACAGTTATCTCAACAACACGGGGGCCTACGAAACGAAGTTTTTCTTCTTTCGCTATGATGGCCATTGCTGCTTCAAGGAATCGAGTAGGCCTCGTCCTCCCCTTTTTTTTTTTTATTCGAAGTGCGCACTTTCTAACGACCTGATTCCTTTCCGAAAGTTAACAAAACGACCGACTTAGGGCTACTCCACACAGAAGCAGGATCTGGCACTTCGACTCTCTACCCGAGGACTAGCGCGATGCGAAAAAACTCGTGACGACTGCGAATTTGCGGAAATACAGGTTCTTTAACGCGAACGCGTCGTTAGAGCCTCCACAAAGTAAGCCTGCTAACTGATTCTTTTTTTTTTTTGTTCGCGAAATATAATACTTTTGCTAACGATGTCTTGCACGTAGCGACCATGCCTCCTAAGGAGCCAGAGCAGCCGCGCCGAAGACCGTTCAATTTTCCTCGATCGAAGAAAGCTAAGGCGGCCGAAGCCGCTCAAACTATCCCCTCAGCTGAGGGTGCAACCTCGGGCCAACCGACGCGACCTTCTGGAACTTCTCAGCCATAGTCGACAGAAGACGCGCCAATGCGAACCATGAAGGCCTCCCATCCATCACTTGTTTACCCGAGGATGAAAACAATGGCTCAGCAAAAGAAGAGGAAGCAGATTCACGTTGAAGAGTCGGAGACCGAATCTGAAGGCGAGCAGCCTAGGAGGTCGCAGAAGGATGACGGAAGAAAGTCGGGTAAGGAACTGATGGAAGATGCCACTACTGCCGAAGGCACGAAGAAGGATACCCTAGTGTTGGACTGCTGGGGAACCTGCTGGAGTACCTGCAGCGGTGGTCTACACTTTATTGGAATGCAGACTCTCAGAATCATTTGAGCAGTTCAAAAATTTTGGCGACGTCAACCTGATGTCCACGTCGGTCTAGCACTTAAGCAAGGTGAGCAAACTGTCCCTGGCAAGGACTGCCCTCAGCTTCTTTTGTTTGGCTGACTTTATTTTTCTTTGTTCGCAGGCCCTTCTTTCCATGCAGATGTTTCTGGAGAAAGCTCAACTGAGAGCCGTGAAGGGGGAGTTGCGCTGAAAGAAGAGAACGCAACGCTCAGGCGGAGATTGAAAGCCGTCAAAACGGAGAGAAACTTATCTTCCGAATCGGCGAACAGGTACTAGAGTGAAAGGGAAGTGGCTCTTCACACAGTTGACTTCCAGAAGACGCAGCTCGAGAAGCAGGGAGAAGAGATAAAGGAGCTGCAAAGGACCATAGCCAGACTCTCCAAGGAAGCCGAGGAGACGGACCAGGAACTCAAAGCGACCTCTCTTCAGGTCTTGCGAGCAGAACAAGAGAGAGAAGCTTCCGAGAAGCTTAGGCAAGCTCTTGAAGTTGATCTTCAAGCAAGTCAAGGAAAAGTTACTTTCTTGACAGAGGAGTTGCAGAATCAGGCCGTCGGGGTCGAGGATAAGGCTGCTGAATGGGCGATCGAGTCTATTTATGCCTTGCAACCGAAGAACCTGCTACTTGATATGTTCAACCTCCCGGTGGACTGGCGAGAAACGCTTTTGTCAAAGGCGCGGGAGGATGATGAAGCGACGACCTTTCGAGCAGGTGGTTCGGGACATCCTTCGGACAAACACTCAACGGACCAGCCTTAGGACGTCGAGGTCGCTCTTTTAGGGGTCAGATTAGGGCTGTTAGCCATATATTTCTTTCTTTTTTTCTGCTGTACTCTTCATTAATAAAATTCACATTTTTGCTTTTACAATTTCTGTTCGCTTTATTATACATGAATACTTCCTTACATTGTTGGAGCAAGTGCGATAACACAAAACGTTTAAGCGAACAAGATTTCATGCGAAGATTGTTACAAGCGCGCAAAATAACACTTTACAAAGAAATGACTTACAAAAATCAAAAATTAATTTACAAGGAAAGCTGAGTTCGGAATTACTGGTAGTATGGCCGAAGATGCTCAGCATTCCAGGCTTGGGGTACTTTGGAACCGTTTAGCCTTTTCAGATGATAAGTCCCCGGCCTAATTACTTTATTAATGCGGTATGGACCCTCCTAGTTTGGCCCTAAGACTCCCGCACTTGGTTCCCTGGTTCCAAGGAGAACTTCCTTTAACACTAGGTCGTCGACCTGGAAGTCTCTTCGTCTGACCTTTGAATCGAAGAATTTTTTTGCGCGTTGCTGGTAGGCTGCTATCCTTAGCGAGGCCTTGCTGCGATGTTCTTCAAAAAGGTCTAGGCTTGCTCTCATGAGTGCTTCGTTGTCAGTCTCATTGTACAAGTCCCTCCGAAGTGAACTAGTCCCCACCCTTACAAAGATCATTGCTTCGCACCCGTAGGCTAGCAAAAAAGGTATTTTTGAGGTAGAGGTTCTCAGAGTCGTTCTGTACGCCCATAGGACTTCGGGGAGGTCGTCGGCCCAATTTCCCTTGGATGCACCAAGTTTAGCCTTTAGAGTGTGCTTGATGGTTTTGTTGACAGCTTCAACTTGGCCATTTGCTTGCGGTCTTGCAACTGAGGCGAATTTTTTATGGATGCCCAGCTCGTTGCAGAACTGCTTGAATTCCTCGCTGTCAAACTATTTTCCATTATCTGAGATGAGGGTATGAGGAATTTTGAAGCGGCACACAATATTCTTGAAAACGAAGTCTTTGAGCTTTCTGGTCGTGATCGCGGCTAGCGGTTCGACTTCTACCTATTTAGTGAAGTGATCTACCACAACCACAACATATTTGACTCCCCCTTTCCCGACTGGCATTGGATCGATGAGATCGATCCCCCACATGGAAAAAGGCCAGGGGCTAGTCATGGTTATCAGTTCGTGGGATGGAGCTCGCGGTATGTTCGAGAACCACTGACACTTATCACACCTCTTGACAAAGTTGTAGGCGTCATCTTGAATTCGAGGCCAATAGTACCCTTGACGAACAACCTTGTTCACAAGAGATCGTGTGGCGGTGTGATTGTCGCAGATCCCTTCATGAATTTCCCTCATGATGTAGTCTGCTTCTTTGCTGGTTACACATCGAAGGAGAGGGGCACTAAATCCTCTCTTATACAGCTGGTCCTCGATGAGGGTGTAACGAGCAGACCTTGTTCGCAGAACCTTTGCCTTGACCTTGTCGTCAGGCAAGATCCCATCCTTGAGGTATTGGAAAATGGGAGTCATCCAAGAATCTGATTCTGTTACATTCACGAACTGTTTGATCGGGCTGATATTGGGGGCCTCGATGAATCGAATAGGAATGCTATTTGGTGCCTTCGAATCTAACGACGAGACTATCCTTGCCAGGGCATCTGCCACAGAGTTGCTATCTCTAGGGATCTGAGTGATCGTGAAGTGCTTAAACGGCTCGAGTGCGGTTTTAGCCTTCTTCAGATAATTGATCATGTTATCTTCCTTGGCTTGGTATTCCTCCAAAATTTGGTTCACGACCAGCATGGAGTCACTGTGGACGCTGATCACGGTTGCGCGCATTTCTTTGGCCAACCTGAGTCTAGCGAGCAGAGCTTCATGTTCGGTCTCATTATTGGTTGCTTTGAAACCGAATCGGAGAATGCCGTGAATGCGGGCCCCTTCGAGACTCAACAAGAGGAGACCTGTTCCGACCCTCTTTCTGTTCGATGATCCATCGACGTAGAGGGTCCAGGTTGAGTGATTTTGAACAGTTTCCTAGATGACTTCGCTTGGTTGTTCCGACTCGTTCGCTGGATGATGCGAGAATTCTGATATGAAGTCGGCAACAACCTGCCCTTTAACAGTTGCTCTTGGTTTGTAATGGAGATCGAATTGGTTAAGTTCCATGGCCCATTTGAGCAATTTACCCGACACCTTTGGTTTTTGAAGGACCTGCCTGAGAAGGTAATTGGTTAATACGTGAACGGTATGGGCATGGAAGTAAGGTCGTAGCTTTCGGGAAGTGATCAGCAGGGCATAGGCTAATCACTCCATTTTCAGATACCACATCTTGGCATCCGTTAGACGCTTGCTCGCATAGTATACTGGCCATTGGATCTTTTTCTCTTCCAGAATTAGGGCTGCACTGACCGCGAACTGAGAGACGGACAGATACAGGAGCAGGATCTCTTGTGGGAGAGGCTTGGATAGCAGAGGTGGTTTCCCGAGGTGTTCTTTTATACTTTGGAACGCCTGTTCGCACTCGGGAGTCCACTCGAACTTCTTGTTAGCCTTTAGGACATTGAAGAAAGGTAAGTAGCGATCTGTTAGCCTTGATATGAAGCGACTTAGTGCCCTATTCGCCTATTAAGACTCATGACCTTTTTTTTGCTGGTCGGGCTTTCCATATCGAGCAGAGCTTGGATTTTCTCGGGGTTGATTTATATTCCTCGTTGGTTAACCATGTATCCTAGGAATTTACCTGAGGACACTCCAAACGAACACTTGAGAGGATTCAGTTTCATTCTATACAATCGGAGGATGTCAAACATCTCAGCGAGATGCGTTATGTGATCTGAAGCGACATGAGATTTGACCAACATGTCATCCACATAGACCTCCATTGGCTTGCCGATCTAGTCAGAGAACATCCAGTTAACCAATCGCTGGTAGGTCGCACCAGCATTCTTGAGGCCGAAGGGCATAACTTTGTAGCAGTACAGTCCCCGATCTGTAATGAATGATGTATGCTCTTCGTCTGGCGTGTACATCAGAATTTGATTATATCCCGAGTACGCATCCATAAAACTTAGCAGCTCGTGCCTCGAGGTGGCATGCACGAGTTGGTCGATTCTTGATAGAGGAAAGCTGTCTTCAGGACAGGCTTTGTTGAGGTCGTTAAAATCAACGCAGGTTCGCCATTTGCCATTTGGCTTCTTTATCGGTATCAGGTTGGCAACCCAGGTCGGGTAGAGTGCCTCTCGGATGGACCCATTTCGGAGGAGGTTGTCTACTTCTAATTTCAAAGCGGCATACCGTTTCGGATCCATTGCTCTTCGTTTCTAGCGAACTGGTTTGGCTTCGCCGTCGATGTTTAACGCATGGCAAATGATGTCCGGGCTGATCCCGACCGTATCTACATGCGACCAGGCGAACACATCAATATTTTCTTTTAGGAAGTTGATTAGTTCGGAGGTGAGCTGGGGGTTGAGATTGCTCCCAATTCTTAACATCTGGCTTGGCTCCTTTGGATCGGATGATATTTCAGAAAAATCCTCAACTAGCCCACTAGAAGGGCTTTCCAAAATTCACGGATCCATATTATCCTCTGCTGGACTAGGCCATGGGTCGATCCGGCTGATCACCATAGCCTGTCGAGGCATACTTCATGAAATGCCCTTTCCTTTACACGCCATTTGCACCACTCTTATGTAGTAGTCACGAGATGCGCTTTGCGATCCGCTCACTTCCCCTATCCCCGTTGGGGTGGGAAACTTCATCTTGAGATGATATATGGAAGTGACTACCCTGAAGCTTCTCAGTAGAGGTCGCCCTAGGATTCCATTGAAGGCAGATGGGCAATCCACGACCAGGAATTCAGTAACCTTAGTTACCTCGTCATAGTCACCCAGCGTGACTAGAAGTTGGATCGTTCCTTTGGGGATCAGGTGGTCCCCTATAAAGACTTAAAGAGGGATCGAGGCGGGCATCAGGTCTACCTCGTCCAAGTTCATTCTTTCGAAAGCGGTCTAGAACAGGATATTCACAACGCTTCCGTTGTCCACTAGCATCCTGTGGATGTTATGGCGCCTTATGAGGGGCGTGATTACAAGGGTGTCGTCGTGGGGATGATGCAAACGAGCTGCCTCCTTCTTGTAGAAGGTGATCGGCTCCTCCTTTCGAGCCTTTTGTGGTCGCTGCGATGTGTTCATCACCCTGATTGGGTCGTGGTGAGCTTCGCGAGCGTATCTTTCCTGCGCACCTCGCGTGTTTCCCACGAGGTGCAGTCATCCAAAGATTATGTTAACACTACTATACCCTGAGCGATCACGACGCTTTTTCCCTTGCTCCCCTTGGTTCTTTTCTTTTCCGGGAGCGGAGTCATCAATATACTCCTTGAAGTGCCCTTTTTTGATAAGCTCTTCGATTGCTTGTTTTAGAGCTCGGCACTCATCGGTATGATGCCTGTTGTCCCGATGGAAGCGACAGTATTTTTTATTATTTCTGGCTATCGTAGAAGTTTTCATGGGTTTGGGTTCACCGAGCAGACTGACCTCCTTGGATTTATCAAGAATGGCCGATACAGATGCATTTAGTGGAGTATATTGAATTTTGTCGCGATCGCGATGAGGAATCGGAACATAGGACTTTTTGTGCTCGTAGCGGGGTTTTTTCCCTTTTCGCTGATCGTCAGCATCCCCTCTGCGATCAACTCTTCTACTTTCCCCTCGACCAGGCATACCACTCGAACCGCCGGGGTCGCGACGGCGGAGTGCCGCCAATGAGTTTTCTATTCGAAGGTACTCCTCCGCAAGATTATAGAATCCTGTGAGGGAAACATCGTCCTCAGCTTGTAATTCTTTCCACAGGTCGGTTTGTGGGCGAACCCCAGCTATGATGAGAGTTCGAACAAACTCTTCGGGAGTATGAGCCACCTTGTTGAGTTCTCTATGGAAACTGTCAATGTAAGACTGGAGGGATTCATCCATTTCTTGCCTTATATTGTTGAGGTAGCTCAGAGGCATTGAAAATTTTCTATTCGCTTGAAAATGCCTTAGGAACGTCGTGCTCATCTGAGGCCACGAACTGATCGATCCTGCTGGGAGCAACCTGAACCATCTTTTGGCATGGGATGTCAGCGTCACTGCCAAACAGCGGCATTTTTCCAAACCTGAGACTTGGTGAAGCTCCATCAGGTCGTTGAATTCATATAGATAATCTTGTGGATCGGAATTTTCATCAAACGCCCGCATGTCGGGCATCCTAAATCCTGGTGGGAGTGGAGCGGCTAACACTTCGGGAGAGAAGGGGAACGCAGATGCGACCTGCCCCTACTCATTTTGCTGAGCTCTTAGCCTGTCAAGAGCTCGCTGCAACTCCTCAATTTGCGGCAATGGAGCCGCTTGGGGGTTACTTTCACCCATCTGAGTTCTATTCTTACGGTTACGATTGAGGAATATCCGGAGGTCGGGTTCCTCTTCGCCTCGGTCGGCGATTCCAGCCACTCTCGACACACGCTGACTAGAGGCGTGTGATGGCGATGAAAGGTACGGGGTATTTTCACGACCTTCGTGGTGGTAAGAACCGCCCTGCGAAGTGTGGGACTCTCTCGCACGGTGACGATCAGTATTGCTTTGCTGGCAGTGATAAGAATAGCCCCGTCCAACACTTTTATGGGTATGCACCTGCGACGTGGCATGGGACAGCTCGGGCTGTGTCTTTTCACCGAGTCTCAATGAGACTGGTATTCTGTTTGGGATGCGGTCAGTGTTTGTTGGCCCTTTGGAGCCCGCGGGCTTGCTTTTTGCCACTTGCTTACCATTTTGTCTACGCGCTGCAATGCTCGCGGCACGGGCTATTTCCCTTTACCGCGCTTTCGCGTGACCTGCAGGCTTTTTTGACGGTTGCACCGCCGCAGCTGATTTACATGGGGCGCCTTGGTCCAAACGATCGAACCTTTGGTTGACCGTCTGGAGAGTATTGTCAAACCTCTCCAGGTAGCTTCTTAAAGCGGGGTTTAGTTGTGAACTTGACGAGATATCTCTCGCAGCGTTTTGCGGGGCTGAATGTTTTTTGGAAGAAGTATCCCCCTGAACTTGGGGGAGCCCCTCAGCGCCCTAGTTGGTCTGTTCATGTTCTGGCTGGCGGGTCATTTGTTGCTGTAGGACCGGTAAGTTGGAGATTCTCCTGATAAAGGATGAACGCTCATTCTGGCCATCCTTCTAGCGCCAAACTGTTGATGCATGATTTTGACACCAACAAAACGCACGTGGGAAACGCTGACTAGATTCAGGAGTCACACGTGAAAGTGATGGATAATGAGATAATAAATACAATGGGGAAATTTTTTAAAGTGGTTCGGATGCTAAGGTAGCAAGTCCTATGTCCACTGATGCTTATATTGATGATAAGGGTCAGGTCGCTTTTCGCTGACTGACTTTACAATAATATTACAAGGTATTGAATGCTAAGAATTCTAGAAAAGAGAGAGTAATTAATCAAGCGCAGAATGTGCCCGAAAGATCCCCTTTAATGAGAGAGGAGCTTCCAATTTATAGTGGGATTCATTGAGACAATGATCACTAAATCTGAAAAGTTGGTGGGATTATCTGTGCAAATCCCTCTTTATGTCAAATTGCCCACCTTCCAGGAGTGATTTGCGCGATTTAGAGCAGGGATTGGACACGTGGGAGCACCACAGCTCCTGACTGGCCTGACGCGCACCCACTATTCTGACAGAAGTAGATGGTGGTTGTTCCAATGATCTGACCCTTGTGGGCTGAATGGACCTGATGTCTGCCTTTATATCTTTTGGACATAACAATATTGATGTAGATATTTAACTCCCGAAGAAAACTTTCAACTTGTTTTCCTGTCATGATTTATATACATGCATGGTCAAAAGTTGTATTACCATTTTTTGGTCTAATTATATGAAAAAATAATCAACAAGTAATGTGACTTATATGCAAATTCTATTTGGATACAAAGAAATCTTTAACTATTAAATTGAATTCTGAATTAGGATTGTAATTGTATTCTAAATCTTGGAAAATTAGGATGCTTGTGAGATGTAGTATCATTCTATATGAATTGAACTATGATGCTTTTAAAACAATCATAGTATGATCATCGATCTCTCGCCGTTTGTCCCCGAATTTCATTATTTGTAATCATAACTTCTTGTACCAGTTTAGCCTGACACATTACTAATAAGTTTTTTGGTGTTGATCAACTTATTAATAGATTGGTAGGAGTATTGTTATGATAGATAACTCTTTATGTTGTTCATTAAATATTTGAATTCGATAATTTACTTCCATCTACTTGAATGATCGGTCTTAACTCGGGAGGAAGAACTAGTAATAGACATAAAACCATCCATCCGGGTTTTATTAAGTTCTTGATGTTATTTGTATTTCTTTTTTAGAAGAAACTAAAACAATATAATGAACTATTCACAAAAGTTAAGATCCATTGGATAGTTAGCTTTGAAGATTTAATCATTTTACAAGCATTTTTAATTTCTAGTCTGGTTTTCAATTTCTGTAATTTACAAACAATTATACAAACATTTTCTGTAAACCAAAATTATTGGACAGTTAGCTTTGAAGATTTAATCATTTTTCAGTTTGTTCTGGTCTGGTTTTCTTCTTAAGCTCTCTATTTTATTATTATTACTGGTCTGGTTATCAATTTCTGGGAACCTTATGATTTATCTACATAGACACTTTGTTTTCTTTTATTATTAATTGAAACAATTAATTTTGTGAAGGATTTTCAAGGCTATTGTGATTAGTTAAAATAGAGCAACACTACATGACCAGCTTTCGCCCGACCTGAAACTCTGTTCTACGTTTGGAGTTATTAACTGCTTGTTTATAGAAATGTTGAACAATTGCACTTCAACCAAATGAAAGTGAGACTGTTCGAGTTCCGATTTGCAGTTAATAGCAAATTGATTAATGACCACATACGTCATATGACTTACAATACTTCTGCCTTATTTATCTTGATCCTTTCCATTTCTGTGGAGCTGAGTATAAATATTCACATCGTTCATGGGAAGTTCACCTAAGAGTTTTGACTTACAGTTCTGCCTTATTCAATTTGTTAATTAGGTTTAGTAGGGTGGTAATGCACTATGGCTTTGCATGTTCTACATGATTAAAAGATTCTCCTGTAATGCTAAAGCAATCATTGAGGCTCTGAAAGGTTTTTCAAATTTAAGTGAATTGGAATCGCTTCTTCAACGTATTACTAGATCTGTTGTTGTGAAGAAATCACTCCTCCTTCAAAGTTGGTATTCATTTGTAGTTGTGGTAAATATTCATTACACTTTTTATCTTATGCTCATATTCATGGTGTATTGTTTGTCAATTTGTCAATTTGCCGAGCTATCTCATAGCTTCCTTCGTAAGATGAAAAGCTTTATTGCCTATGGAGAAGGTTTTGTGAATGTGTTATTAGCTAATGAGCTAGTTGTAGTTCTTAAACTATTTTAGACAGCGTCATGCTACTTGCCTTTGGAATATGATTTTTTATGCTCTCTTGTGTTTATCTCTAATAGTTTTCTTGTTGGGAGCTATGACTGGTAATCTGGATAAAAGTTAGTTTGGGTGGTGACAATTTGCTAGTGATTGGTGATTTAGGAGTTAATTAAGTTGAAAGCAAATTGTTTGAGAGCATAGATATTACACAGCTTGGATCTTAATTGGGTTTTGCCTAATTGGCTTTGTTAGTCCAACTCCTTTAATTTAATATGGAGAGAATAACAAAACGGTATAGATACTAGAATTGCTTTTCAGGTTCGTCTAAAATACTGGAATTCTAATTCATCAAACAACTTTTTTTTTTTTTTTTTTTTTAAGATAGAATTATTAAATTAAAATGATAGTTTTTTTAATCTAAAACTAATCGTTTGTTGGTTGTTAGGGAAGAGAATGTCATCATTTGCGTTTGGGCAAAACTCTACATTTGCACGTGCTTCCTCACAATCTTTTCGAGGAAGGAGTGATGTAGAATGGACACATGTTGTGAGGGTGATAAAAATAGAAACAATATATTAACATGTTTTTAATGTGGCAAGGCAATTAGAGATGGAGGTATTTTTCGAATGAAATAACATCTAACAGGAGTAAAATGGGATGTTGGAAAGTGCTTAAAGGTTTCTTATGATGCTAGATTCTAGATGCAAGAAGCACTAAAAGAATTTGGGGTAAAGAATAAAGAAAAAGAAGAGTTTCGTAAGTATGCAAGTCCTTATCATGCTAGTGTACATGAATTTGAGGGCGATAAGTTAGATGTAGATTGAGATGGATAATGGGAGTTGATGCAATGAGAATTGGGGTTCAAATCAAGAAAGTTACTGTTAATTGGGGTTCAAATTAGACATTTGTTGCATCTACTATTTTGGTTTGGTTGATTGATGATTGTATGCCTTTGATTAAAAAATGATCTATTTCTTTATGAATTTGTAATCAATCAGTTGTAAACTTTGATTTTGGGATTGTTATTGAAGTTTTTTACTGAATTTTTAAAGTAATTGGGATTTTTTGGTCATGCTGATATCAGTATGATGACATCATCAGTTCGACGATTGGTTTGATTGGTTCAATTGTTCGAACTGAGACTTGGTCGGTTGATTGGGTCATTGCCTGGTTCAGGTTTCAGAACATTAGTCACAAGGAACTAGCTTTTAGAGAAATGTAAATTTGTTATTTATTTCAATGATAGATGCATTTTTATACATATGCTTGAGGATTTGTTACAATAATTGCTTATATATACAATAAAGATTGATTCACAAACGAATGTCACAAACTCTCTTTCATAATCCCTACGTGGCAACTCCAAATTTTTTGCTCATGAATTTTGAATTTAGGGAAATTCATCAGTAAAAAATTGGGAGTTTCAAACTGTGTTCTTTAATACTGACTTTGATAGCTGGCAGTTTAACAGTTAATACAACAGAGTAAATCTTATTAACTAAGTAAATCCTTAAATGAAAATCTATATTATTAGTCTACGTAATTTAGACTAATAATAGAGATTTTAATAATAAAGAAAACAAAAGTTGAGGCTTAATTAAGTGCAGAAAACAAAGCAAAGCATTACTGATTAATTACTTTGACCGGATTTGAAGCACCAGTTGTGCTCATAATTAAGTATGACTGACCTTAATTTTATATTAGCTCTACAGCTGCCTTGAGTAACCTCAGCATGCAGCTGATTCACAGTTCACACCATCTATTTCTTCTCTTTTGGTCGGTCCCATAGATGAATGAAATTCTACATTTACAACTTTTGCTTTATATATAAAAGACTTTGACACAACCGTACATAAACAAAGCAAAAGATGATTCAAAGGCGCTGCCGTATCCTGAATCTGCTATTTTAAACGGATTTGGCATTCAAGTTGGGGAATGCTGTTCTGGTTTTCAAGTACAATAGATCACTAGGAAGTAAATCATAGATAGATACAATTTCTGTCCGAATCCATTTCTTGTTGCCTGAATTATAATTATCTTCTTTTTCTTTTTCTTGTCTAGATCCCTGAACTATAGGGATTGGCGGTAATCACTTGTTGCTGTAACAAATACAACCAATAACATACTTGCAAGCAACAATTCCAAGGCCATCATACTTCTTCTTGTACGGTTGGTTGTATTTGTTACAGCAACAAGTGCTTACCGACAATCTCTACAATGCAGGGATCTGGACAAGGAGAAAAAGAATATAATAATTCAGGCAACAAGAAATGGATTCAGACAGAAATTGTCTATCTATGATTTACTTCCTGGTGATATTGTACATCTGAGGATTGGAGATCAAATCGCTGCGGATGGACTTTTTGCTTCAGGATTATCTGTCTCGATTAACGAATCAAGTTTAGCTGGGGAGAGTGAACCAGCAATGGTGAATGCGGAAAATCCTTTTATGCTATCTGGAACTAAAATTCAAGATGGCTCATGCAAGATGATGGTCGCCACTGTTGGGATTAGAACCCAATGGGGTAAACTGATGGCAACTCTTAGTGAAGGAGGAGATGATGAAACTCCATTGCAGGTGAAATTGAATGGAGTTGCCACTAGTGACATTCGCAGTTTTGGTGCAAGGACTGTTTAGTCATAAACTGCAAGAGAGGACCATCTAGAGTTGGTCTGGGGATGAAGCTTTGAAAATGGTTTTGCCTTTGCAATGAAGAAATAGTCTTGAGGACCATCTAGAGTTGGTCTGAGAGTTGAATTTTCTCCCCTTTAAAGCTGGAAACTGCAAAATGAGTTGGGTTGTTGAATACTTGAATGTAAATAAAAGCCAGTTTTCTTTAATAAATTAATTTACTTTCAACCTTGCAGTAGTTGAATATAAATTAATTTAATATTAAATAAATTAATAACCTTGATTAAATAATATTTTTGGTTGACCCTGAATTAGGACCGATGTGGTAAATTATGAACATGACTCTAATGTTACTTGTTTCGTCTTGAAATTAATATCTTCTTGGACTTCATCTCTAACTTTTCTTAGTGTATTAAGAAACTCTGATGTAGTGTTTTCGTATTGCAAAAGAAATTGATGTTAGGCCTTTGTAAAATATGACTCTAATATGTATATGCATTAAGTTTAATGTTTTGCAAAAGAAAATAAAAAAATGCCTCAATAAATTATTAATTTATATAATTAAATAATATATCAGTTAATTAATAAATTTTTATGGTCCCAAAAATATTAATTTATCAAGGTTTAACAGTATATAGCTTATGTATAAGAATTCTCATAAGCAACATCCAAATTTTGCTAGTAACCAGTATATAATGAAATTTTATAATTTTTAATAAAAACAAAAATTAACTGAAATTTTTGTTGTTTAATATCAGATAATACCAATAAACTATTAATCATTGTCATCTAATTACTACTTTAAACACAAAGAACATATGTAGAAGAACCGAAGTAAACATATATATGAATTTATTAGGGTTTTGAAGTTATGTTAGTCTTTTATCTATCATTGAACCATAGATGATGAAGGAATATGCTAATCCAATACTATAACGTAGTTGATAAAAGGATACATACATTAACCCAATATTGTAACATTATGCAAAATGATTTTATTTAATACTACTTGTTGCCTTGATTGTATTTATGTAATTGGTACCCTTTATAACAATATATATATATATATATATATATATATATATATATATATATATATATATATATATAATCAAATACTATAATGTAGTTGATAAAAGTTGATGTAAGGTGCAGGCCCACCAACCCAACACCATTCACTATTATTTTAAATAGGTTTGGTAATATATCAACATCAATGAAAAGCAACTTATTGATGAGTTGTGAGATCAAGTTATAGGGAACTGGCTTTAGAGAAATGTAAATTTGTTGTTTATTTGAATGATAGATGCATTTTTTTTACATCTACTTGAGGATTTGTTGTAGAGAGTTTGTTCCTTGATTGCAATGAGTTTGGGATGATAGACCACTCTCTTGTTGCTCCTTCTCACATGATGGGAATCTGCTTGCTAAATGGTATCCATCATTTCCTCTTTCCCAACAAAAACACACAAGCACCAAGAGAGCTTTAGTTTTTATGATTTGGATGCCATTTTTTCTTGCAATGGCTTGTTAATGGATTAAATTATCAAAGACCAAACATTTTTTTTTCTTCAAATAGATTGTCAAGTCACAGCCAACTATAACACCTTAAAAATTTCCCCACCTCCCTCTAAAGAATGAATTAATGGCATGTGCTTCTTGTTAGGAAAAACTATTTGTAATATGTATTTGAAACATTGCACATGAGAGGTCCTTCAAATTAGGTCATCTTGATCCTTCCCATTTTTGTGGAGCGGAGTATAAATATGTTCACATCATTCATGGGAAGTTCACTTGAGAATTTTGACTTACACTTTTGCCTTGCTCAATTTGTTAAATTGGTTTAGTAGGGTGGAAATGAACTATGGCTTTGCATGTCCTACATGATTAAAAGATTCTCCTGTAATGCTAATGAGAATAAATAGAATTCCTCCCTTGTTTTTTTTACCCTCGTGCCTTAAGTAGGGTTGCTAAGATATGGAGCATGCCAACACTACAAGAAAAATGACATTCTGCAACCATTTTTTTAGCAACTAACCAGAATTAGTTGCAAAAAGGCTACATTTACCAACCCGAATTACCATTAGTCGGACAAAGAGCAACTCAATTTTGGGGTTCACATGTTCCAACTTTTGGCGTCTAGTTAATGTTCGCGACTATTTTGTTAGTTGCGTAACAAGTTACTTTAGTGACTAATAAATTTAGTTACAATTTTTGGTTGACCATTTTTCCCTCCATAATTTGACAATTTGCATCTAAAATATTTTTATTTTGCATCTACATTATTGGTTACAAAAAACCTTTTTTTGCAACTATCCTTTAGTTGCTAAATTAGTTGCAATTAATTGAGAATGTATTAGTAACTATTATGATTAGTTACAGAAAAATTAAATTACCAAAATATCCCATATTTGGACAATAATTACAAGGGCCCTGAGACATTTTTAAGCGACAAATGTTTGTTTTAGTTGCAAAAAATTATATACACAACTAAATTCGGTTTAGTTGCCAATTTAAGTTGAAAAATTCATCTTCCCCCAAATTATTTGTTCCCACTGACTTTGCAACTATAACTAATTTTTTGTGACTAAAAATTTAGTTACAAATTGATTTGTTTGCAAAATATAATTATATTTAAAAATTAAACAACTAATTACTAGTCATTCTTTTCAAGTTATTTACAAAAAACCCTAACCTATATAAAGCAAACTTTCCCCAAATTCCCAATCTTCTCCACGCACGCAAATCCCTACCATATTTCCCCAAATTCCCAATCTCATAACCTTACCTACCTCTTCTCTTCTCCACGCAAATCCCTCCCCTGCTTCCCCAAATTCGAATTTCTTCTCCACGCAAATCCTGGCGATTACCCCAATAGAAGAAGTTTCAGTTGCTGCTCATTTGATGGATTGATGCATCACGTCAGACTTGGTATGTATTGTGTTAGGAAACTGTTATCTGATTTCAGCTCTACTGGGTTCTAAATCTTTGTACATTCTGTGCGCAAAATACAAACTCCCTTTTGTAGCTTATTTAATTTCTTCTATGAATATCCCCAATTTATTTTACATCTAAAGTCATTTGTGCCATGCTTTTCTTTTTTCTTGGATCATTCTAGTGTTTGCTTATAATATTCTATTAAAAATACATTGGTGCTACTTGTTGATCATTATGAAGATAAAATAAGCTAATTATGGGTTCTAGAACTAGAACCAACGATAGTAGCTTCTATTCAGGTTTACTGAAGAATATGCCACAATAAACTTCTTGATTTGAAGTCTAAATTGTCATACATCCATTTCTATGTATATATATATTTAGTATGCTCTGAGGTTGATGATTTTACCAAATACTGTAATTTGCCTTGAAAATGAACCGAGCATCCTTGTAAGTTATACTAAATTGCAAATCAAGGGCAGTTTTAGTTATATGCTATTTTATTTTATCCATCAAATCAGAGGGTTTGCTCCTCCAAGAGGTTAATGCTTGCTCATTCCTGACTAAAGTGATCTGACTTTAGTCAAATGTTCATTGTAATCGTATATGATAATTATCTTACTTTCATTAATTGTTGTTGTCGTTATAACTACAATCGTAACCCATTGCTTGGTTCTCTATTCTTTCACGTGTGCTCAATGAAATTGCAATTACCTGCAATTATGATATATGTAGATTTCATGTCCTAGAGTGCGGTTGGAAACAGTTATTCAACTTGCAGTCTGCATCAGATTGCACATAAAATCAATGTGTATTTATAAAATCATTAAATAACTTGTAGGATATGAATTATTGGTGATTAGTTGTGTACATTTGCTTCGTTTTCCAATATTAAACTGATATTCTCATTTCCCATGGGAATTTCGGATTAATGGTTCTATTTTATAGATGTTTTATGGTTACTGTATTTTCTTATTTGTACTTAGTCTTATTATGCTGTGAGTCTTGTTTGTTGGTGACTGACTGAACATGGTCTGGACATGCTACTCCTGGATGTCATGTTCTGTTGATATCAATATAGAGAATACTTCATTCTGGTCCTGGATTTGATTGTGGATTGTTGGACAGATTCTTGCTGTGTTGAGTAATTTGTAGGTCAGGTTCTATCAGAATGTGAATGTGATGGAACCTGACCTCTGTCTTTGTTACTCTTAGTTTTTTTTATTGTTTTACCCTTAATCTAACTAGATAGGGCCACGACAACACAATTATTTAAGGCTGAAATAACAATGAAAAAAGAGTGATTGTTAATTAATTAATAAATAAATAAATAAACTAATTTGTAATTTATTTTATGTGTTTTAAATTAGAATATTTATAAATTTTATTGCTTAATTCAAAATATTCTAATTTAGTTCTCCCTTCAATGGTGATTATTTTAAATTAAGCATAATTTGCAGGTCAGGTTCCTTTGACTTTAATTTTAGCCTTTGCTTGCTGATTCATTTAATTTAGAGTGTGGTATTTATTTTCATATAAGGAAAATGACATATTCTTGATAAATTATAAAATTATAACCCAATTATTTTTTTGTAAAAGGTATTTAAGAATCTTAAAGTTGACTTGAAGACCGAGGCTAAGAAGAGTGCGGGCACCACTGCTTTTGATATGAAGAATCCATGATATCTTATCCCTGACAAATTCTGTTTCTACTTCTCTTCTACCGCTTAAATGTTCAAATCATACCATGCACATGTCTCCACTTCTAATACTCAACTCAAAGTTACACTTTTGCACACAAAGGCACACCATGCACACACTCACTGCATTTGTAAAAACACATGCACATCCGAGACAAGCACTTTTTGTGCTGATATAATAAATCTGGATACCTTGTAGTGCCGCAATATTCCATTTCGGCAAGCTTCAGTAAAGCAACACTGTAATTTGAAACAGAAGTTTTGAGTTAGATGGTTCCCATATAAATTAAAAACTTGAAATGTACAAGGTATAGTCGTTTAATAAAGAGGCTATCATGAGACAGGAATATTTTGTAATATACCTACTTATTAACTTATTCTGTAATAGAGAACTGAATGAGAATTGAAAAGCAATTAGATGAAATAAATACTGTTGACAGCATCAGTTATCCATCAATTTGATAATTTTTTGGTGGTATGATGGTAACATAATTGACAATACATTAAACAAAACACCTTTTTACACCTAAACAATTTTTTACCACATGTACTCTTTTATTTATAAACCATATAATTTCATTTGTAGGACTCCAATTATGCCCAGTAGAACTGATATATTAGACTTTGACCTCCAATTAGTAAAAAAGAATCCATCTATACATTGTTCAGTTTTTCCTCAAGATCCATCAAATCAAATTTTCAGAATAGCCATTCCAAACTTTTGTTCAACACAATTACCATGTTTGCATGTCATAGAAGTGTACGGCTGAAACATATACAAGTAAATCTGTTGCTTATATGTGTATAAGAAAAACTTTATGTTAGAAATTTCCTTTTAGTATTAGATTGATAATGTTTGAGATACTTGCTTCTCTACTCCATCAGACTTATTTTTCTTTCTGCTTTGTAGTATTCTTTTATGTTGCTATTTTGTTTGTTGGTTGACTTATTGATTATGCATTCAATTGATGGTAGGAAAAAATGATAGAGCTGCAAGAGGAAACACAAGCAGGGGAAAGTGAAAAAACAGAAGCTGAGATATGTGAGGAAGTTTTGGGTAAAGCTTCCGGATTTAACAAGAATTTTGCATTTTCACAGATTGAGCATCAATCCACTGCAGCAGAAGCTGAGTTAAGGTGCATTGTGCAACAACAAGAAAATAAGATTAAACAGTTGGAGGACCAACTAATCTTATTTGATCAACAAAAAGAGAAAATCAAAAGCCTTGAACACCAACAATTCATCATGTTAGAGATGATGAAGCAGCTAACTATAGCCCTTGAGCTAGAGAAATCTGATAAAGCTCCAACTCGACAACACTTGCCTTCTCGAAGTGATGATGACTCGTCCTCATCAGCTACAGCTATTTCAAATACCGGAAGTGGTGACACTTGACATGCTAACGGTATTGAAGGTTTTTTTTGTTTTGTATGGACAAAAGATATTTTGCCATGGGGGTAGAACCATCTTTTTAGGATTGTTTGCATATATGTGTTAGATGGTGTACATGGGTGGGCATTTTTTTGTTAGTTATGCACAGATAGATAGGTAGAGAAAGGAAAATATGGGTGCATGCTGTTCTTTTGGGTTATGCACATGTGATAGTGCATTTTGGATTTTTATTGCTCATCATGCATAAAAATCCATGTATGGACTATATATATATGTATGAAAATATGATTTTTGATTTAGTGATCAGATTTTTATATTGTGTCTATTATTTTGTTCATGTTGAATGTATAATGTAGGTCAATACGAAATGCTGAAAAAAAACACATTCTGCAACTAATTTTTTAGTAGCAAAAAGTCATTTAGCATAATTGCATTCCGTTGGACGTCAATATGAAATGCTCAAAAAAAAACATATTCTGCAACTAATGTTTTAGTAGCAAAAAGTAATTTAGTATAATTGATTCATATTCAGCGTCTAAAAAATAGTCGCGATAACATTTTGGATTTCACATTCAACGTCTAAAATGATAACAATTAACCACTAAATTTTTGTCACTAAAAGATACATTCGGCCACTAATAAAATAGTCACAAAAACTTATTGGATTTCACATTCAGCGTCTAAAATGACTATAATTAACTACTAAATTTTAGTCACCAAAAGATATATTCGGCCACTAATAAAATAGTCCCGAAAACCTATTGGATTCCACATTCAACATCTAAAATTACTATAATTAACAACTAAATTTTAGTCACCAGAAGATACATTCGCCACTAATATAATAGTCGCGAAAACCGTTTGGATTCTACATTCAAGATCTAAAAGAGTTACAATTAGCCACTAAAGTTTAGTCACAAAAAGATACATTCGTCGACTAATAAAATAGTTGCGAAAGCCTTTGATGAAATTACCCTTACACCTTTGGCGTCTAATTTGTGTGGGATTCGCGACAAATTATTAGACACTAAAACTAACATTTTGCAACTAATTGATTAGTCACTATACAATTTTACACAATTACCCTTCAACTTTTAGCGTCTAAGTGGGGGGACTATTTTGAACAACATTTGCCGACTATTTTGATAGTCGCCAAAAAAAAACTTTTTGCGTCTAAACCACAATATAGACGCGCTATGAATCTGCGACCAGCCTACTGCAACTAAGGGGGCGACAACCGAATTTAGACGCTAAAAATGGCTTAGCGTCTAAATGTGACTTTCTGCGTTTAATTTTGTTAGACGCAGAATGCCAGTTTTCTTGTAGTGCAAAAGTGGACAAGGTTTCCGCCTTGAAGGGCCACATTGAACGTTTGATTGATGTTGCATTGTCTCTTGTGCAAAATCATCTGTCTATTGCTTCTGATGATCAGACTGCAAGGTTGTGGAACTCTGATGGATCTCTCCTGAATACTTTCGAAGGCCATCTGGATCGTCTTGCATAGATTTCTTTATATCCATCAGGAAAATACTTGGCACAACCAACTTTGATAAGACATGGAGACTGTGGGACATAGATATGGAAGCACTTTCTCTTACCATTAGATCCCTCTATTTGTCAAGGAGCTTTGACATTAATCTTTATTTTTTCTTCATTTGTTCATTTGTCAGAGGATGAGCAAGAAGGGCCAAAAGGAGCAACCATAGTTACTGAAGAATGCCAGAAAAGAGAAGAAGAAATGTATTTCTTGTATGTTTGTGTTTATAGTAATACTGACTTTGATAGCTGACAGTTTAACAGTTAATACAACAGAGTAAATCCTTAAACGAAATCTCTGTTATTAGTCTAAGTTAGACTAATAACAAAGATTTTAATAATAAAGAAAACAAAACTTGAGGCTTAATTAAGTGCAGGAAACAAACCAAAGCATTACTGATTAATTACTTTGACCAGATTTGAAGCACCAGTTATGCTCATAATTAATTTTATATTAGCTCTACAACTGCCTTGAGTCACCTCAGCATGCAGCTGATTCACAGTTCACACCATCTATTTCTTGTCTTTTGGTCGGTCCCATAGATGAATGAAATTCTACATTTACAACTTTTGTTTTATATATAAAAGACTTAATACTATGACACAACCTTACATAAACAAAGCAAAAGATGATTCAAAGGCGCTGCCCTATAAGGCACACCATTCCTGAATCTGCTATCTTAAACGGATTTGGCATTCAAGTTGCGGAATGCTGTTCTGGTTTCCAAAGCTGCAATTCAAGTACAATATATCACTAGGAAGTAAATCATAGATAGGTACAATTTCTGTCTGAATTCATTTCTTGTTCCTGAATTATAATTATCTTCTTTTTCTTCTTGTCCAGATCCCTGAACCATAGAGATTGGCGGTAATCACTTGTTGCTGTAACAAATACAACCAACAGCATACTTGCAAGCAACAATTCCAAGGCCATCATACTTCTTCCTGTACGGTTGGTTGTATTTGTTACGGCAACAAGTGATTACCGACAATCTCTATAGTTTAGGGATCTAGACAAGGAGAAAAAAAAAAGATAATAATTCAGGTAACAAGAAATGGATTCAGACAGAAATTGTCTATCTATGATTTACTTCCTGGTGATATTGTACATCTGAGGATTGGAGACCAAATCCCTGCGGATGGACTTTTTTTGTCTCGATTAACGAATCAAGTTTAGCTGGGGAGAGTGAACCAGTAATGGTGACTGAGGAAAATCCTTTTATGCTATCTGGAACTGAGATTCAAGATGGCTCATGCAAGATGATGGTCGCCACTGTTGGGATGAGAACCCAATGGGGTAAACTGATGGCAACTCTTAGTGAAGGAGGAGATGATGAAACTCCATTGCAGGTGAAATTGAATGGAGTCGCGACTAGTATTGGCAAGACAGGCTTTTTCTTTGCCGTAGTGACATTCGCGGTTTTGGTGCAAGGACTGTTTAGTTATAAACTGCAAGAGAGGACCATCTAGAGTTGGTCTGGGGATGAAGCTTTGAAAATGTTAGATTTCTTTGCTATTGCTGTTACAATTGTTGTTTTGCCTTTGCAATGAAGAAATAGTAGTCTTGACGTCCGAATTTGGGTGCTCATGAGATGATGCTTGGTCCGAGAGTTGAATTTTCTCCCCTTCAATGCTGGAACCTGCAAAATGAGTAAAGAAACATCAACAAGAGCCAACAATGATGTTTGCTGGAACGACTCTTCTCAATATTCAAGTCAGCAAAATTAAATATTCACTACCTTTGTAGAACGGATAGAAAAGTTCAATTTTTTTAATGTTGTCTTACTATATTTTGGGTCAGTATATGTCATTTTCTTTTTGACTATTAAATTAAACATTTTCTGTTAATTTAATGTTGAAATTTTGAATTTATGAAATCGATGGAAACTTGCTATTTCACCAAAGCCTGTGTGGAAACATGACTTTTACTCTTCTTAATAAGACAACCTTGGAGTTTTTGAATACTTGATTGTAAATAAAAGCCAGTTTCTTTAATAAATTAATAACTTTGATTAAGTAATATTTTTGGTCGATCCCGAATTAGGACCAATGTGGTAAATTATGAACATAACTCTAATGTTACTTGTTTCATCTTGAAATTAATATCTTCATGGACTTCATCTCTACCTTTTTTTAGTATATTAAGAAACTCTAGTGTGGTGTTTTCGTATTGCAAAAGAAATTGATGTTAGGCCTTTGTAAAATATGACTAATATGTGTATGCATTTAGTTTAATGTTTTGGAAAAGGAAAATAAAAAAATGCCTCAATAAATTATTAATTTAAGTAATTAAATAATATATCAGTTAATTAATAGATTTTTATGGTCCTAAAGATATTAATTTATCAAGGTTTAACTGTATATACATTACGTATAAGAATTCTCATAAGGAATGTTCGAATTTTGCTACTAACCACTAGATAATAAAATTTTATAATTTTCAATAAAAACAAAAATTAACTGAAATTTTTGTTGTTTAATATCAGATAATACCAATAAATTATTAATCATTGTCATCTAATTACGAAGTCAATACTTTAAAGTTTAAACACAAAGAATATATGTAAAAGAATCAAAGTAAACATATGTATGAATTTATTAGGGTTTTGAAGTTATGTTACTCTTTTATCTAGGAATACGCTAATCCAATAATGTAACGTAGTTGATAGGATACATATATTAACCAAATACTGTAACATTATGCAAAATGAATTTTTTTAATACTACTTATTCATTCTCAACCATAGAGAAAGATGTCTTGGTCAAATTTTTTTTTTTTTTTTTTTTTGGTGGTTGAGGGTGTCTTAGCATCTTAACTAATTTTTCGAGGTCCTGAAGTTAAGAATTGGATAAGTCTCCAGTGATCACTCCTATTAGGAATCAAGGTGAATCGAACTTAAAATCTCTTGAATAATATATCTCAGAGTCCTAATTGACCGTTCCATCACCTAGTAGTGATTGGTCAAAATTTATTTGAATCATATTTTTCACATGTAATTTCATTTTGCTATTATCACATGATAATAATTAGATATTGTCGGAATATAAAAAAAATATTAAATACAAAATAGATTTTCCCGTTATACCAAGCGTCACCATCGTACACCACCGCAAATCCAATCGGAAAAATTCACAAAACAAAGAAAAAAAATAAAATAAAATACGCCGCCGTAAAAGCCCAACAGCCGCCGAACAAACTCCTCTTTCACAACCCGACATTCCCTCGCCTGCCAGCCCCTCCTTCCGTCGCAAGAACGGCCCCATATCTCCACCTCGTCCTTCTTCAATTGTGTAAATTACCATTCATCTATTTTCGTTTTATGTTGCTTAATCTTTGGGCTTTTAACTTCGTTACCGAGATTTAGGGTTCTAGACCTTTTTCCCCTCTTTTTGGGTTCTAGACCTTTTTCCCCTCTTTTTGGGTTCGGTTAGTCTTAATTAGTAGTAGGGTTTAGACTGGATGTTTATGGGTCTATATATATATATACATATAACTGGATTTGGGTGAATTTTTGTATAAGAGTTGTTCCTTTGAGTTGGTTTTTGCGTTTTTGATAATTCAAGTTGAGGAATTTATTGGGTTTGAATGTTTTCATTTAGGTTTCTCAGCTATCAAATAGAAACGAGCATTGGAGCTGATAGAAGAAATAAAGGAGTTACTTTCTATTATCCTTTGAATTTGTGAAGCATAATATGCTGTGGAGATATAGTATGAGTTTGTTACACATGGCGCAAAGAAGGACAATTTGGAAAACACTATCCTTTAAATCAATCCATCAGGTATGTGCAACAACATCGCACCATTTACCAAAATGTTTATGACCGATATGAATATTTCCCCAATAGAAGGAAACCAATCATTCTTACACCTCACATTATATATTCAACTTTGTTGTATTGCCCTTCTGATTGGATTGCTTTGAGTCTTTTCCTTTGGTATGCGAAACAACGAAATTATTTTCATGATAGTCAGTCAGTTGGTCGCATGATTAGTGTGGTTTTATACTATGTATTAATGGATTGCTTTTCAAAGATTGGGAGGTATCATGATGCACTTGATGTGTTTCGTAGTTTGTCAAAAAGGAAATTGGTTCCAGACTCTTGTACGTTTTCCTTTTTATTATCTACTGTATATTTGTCTAGGAGATTTTCTCTTTTACCCAAGTTAGTAAATGGACTTGTGGTAGAAGGGGATATAGTAGTTTGTAACGCACTTTTAAGTAACTTTTTTGAAGGTGGGCTTCCAACTCATGCTGTGGAGTTATATAGTGATGTGTTGGATAGTGGTATGAGACCTGATAAGTACATCTTTTTTGGGTTACTTTGTGGACTATGTGGAGCCGGAAGAATCGATGAAGCAGTTAGTGTGTACCAAGGGATTGTTGACTCTCAATGCACGTGTACATACTGTAATTATGGATAAACTTATAAAAGCTGGTAAATGTCATAGAGCCATTAGATTGGTTAGAAGGGCCATAGTAGAGAAATACCCACTAGACATTGTATAATATACAGTTTTTATTTGTGGACTTCTCAAGGATGGGAGGATTGGAGAGGCATCTACCTTGTATGGTTAGATGAAAGAGCTTGGTTTATCTCCTAATGCTCACATTTATAACGTAATGCTTTCTAGTTTCTGTAGGGAAAGAGATATTAAAATGGTCAAACAACTGTTACAAGAAATCATCGAGGCTAGAATTGAGCTGAACTACAGGACATTCATGAGGGTAACTAGTCTTATAGTTGAATTTTGGCAGTCTTCTTCTGTCCTAAATCAATTTTTTGAAATGTGGAATTTGTTCCTTGATTTTATAGGTATCTTGTCTTCAACTCACATGCAGGAAAAGGGATGATCCGGATGAAAATATTGATGCAGAAATTGATTTGGCTCTGAGGCAGGCACAGAGTTTGTTCCTTGATTGCAATGAGTTTGGAGATGATAAGCCACTCTCTTGTTGCTCCTTCTCACATGATGGGAATCTGCTTGCTACATGGTATCCATCTTTTCCTCTTTCTCAACAAAAAACATACAAGCACCAAGAGAGCTTCAGTTTTTATGATTTGGATGCCATTTTTTCTTGCAATGGCTTGTTAAGGGATTAATATATCAGGGACTAAACACCTTTTTTTTTTTTTCAAATAGAATGTCAGGTCACAGCCAACTATGAAACCTTAAAAATTTTCCCACCTCCCTCTAAAGAATGAATTAATGGCATGTGCTTCTTGTTAGGAAAAACTATTTGTAATCTGTGCTTGAAACATTGCACATGATAGGTCCTTCAAATTAGGTCATCTTGATCCTTCCCATTTTTGTGGGGTGGAGTATAAATGTATTCACATCATTCATGGGAAGTTCACCTGAGAATTTTGACTTACGCTTCTGCCTTATTCAATTTGTTAATTCGGTTTTGTAGGGTGGTAATGAACTATGGCTTTTCATGTCCTACATGATTAAAAGATTCTCCTATAATGCTAATGAGAACAAATAAAATTCCTCCCTTTTTTTTTTTTTCCTCATTGCCTTAAGTGGAGTTGCTAAGATATGGAGCATGCCAAAAGTGGACAAGGTTTCTGCCTTGAAGGACACACTAAACGTTTGATTGAAGTTGAATTGTCTCCTGTGCAAAATCATTTGGCTACTGCTTCTGCTGATTGGCCTGCAAGGTTGTGGAACTCTGATGGATCTCTTCTGAATACTTTTGAAGGTCATCTGGATCATCTTGCACGGATTTCTTTCTATCCATCAGGAAAATACTTGGCACGACCAGTTTTGATAAGACATGAGACTGTGGGACATAGATACGGGAGTAGAGTTGCTTCCTCAAGAAGGTCAAAGTAGAAGTATCTATGGAATTGTCTTCCACCATGATTGATCTTTGGCAGCTTCTTGTGGACTGGATTTGTTGGCATGTGTTTGGGAATTGGGACCTCTGTATGGGAAGAAGTATTATTGCCTTTGAAGGCCATCTGAATCCGGTGGGACATTAAACTTGTGTGGTTCCTTTTCTTTTTGTTATTGAATTGATATTTTGCCTTTCTCGAAATATAATATTTCACTAAATTAATTTTTATCTGTGCTCTATTTTTAGGTCCTCGGCATTAGTTTTCACCCCATGGATTTCATCTAGAGACCACTGGTGAGGAGAATACTTGTCCCATATGAGGCTTGAGGAAGAAAAGGCCTTTATATACTGTTCCAGTTCACTCGAATCTTGTATCACAAGTGAAGTTTGAGCCACAAGAAGGGTACTTGCTGCTGACTGGGTCATATGACATGAGGTGTATTTTCTTTGTGCGGTTTTTGTTTTGTTGAAAACAGTATATATATTTGAGTTTCAAGTTTTTGTTTGGCTCATTTCATTTTATGTATTGCCAGGTTTGGTCTGGCCAAGACTTTAAGCTTGTAAAAACCTTATTAGGGCATGAACATCATCTGTCTTTCATAATCCTATAAATAATTGTTGCATCTTCATTTTGCAGTGTGCTTTTACATCAAAATGAATCATGGAATGATAAATTTGATCGAGATGAGGATTCAAACATTATGGAACAAGCATGGTACATGGGAAAAACTAATCAAGGTAAGTGGTGATTTGTAGCCAGATATAAAGCAACTTATGGATCGGTTCTGACTTGTGAGATCAAAGTTTTCATTTATTTTTAGCTGATGAGTAAACAAAATTAAACGATACTGGTTTTACATATCTTTGAAAAGACTTTTCTCTTTATGTATCATTTGTTTTGAGAGGCATGCAAATATGTTGTTTCTTTATGTGATAGGAGTAGTTTTATACTAATAAATGTACTAGATCAAGTATTTGTTACAACATCTGCTTGAAACATGATTCTCTTTGCTTATTTATATATTAATGTCCCGTATCAGCCTTCAAATATGCTGATGGGATCCTACTATTTCAACTGAAAAAGTACGCCAAATCAATTGCTTCATTTGGTCATGGGACCAGAGTCTTTACTCGATTGCGGGTGATTGGTGGGAGTAATGTTTGAGCGTTTTGTGGAACATGCAGCCGTCCTTCCTAAGTCAAATTCCGACTAATCTTAATCATCAAAATTTAATCTATCACCACCGAAAGACTCACTTAACCTTTTTTCTTTAAAAGCTCTAACAACTTGGATCAAGTTTACTCTCTATTCGTCGCCAATCGCAAACCCTAAGGGAAGTGTATTTTGAGTAGTAATTGAATATAAACTTTGGTAGTAAATTGATATATTTAAAATTTTTGGGTGGAAAAGTGTCATTAAGGCATACTTTGGGTGGGAAAAAACCGTTTACTCTATTTATGATTGTTTAAGCTCTCTGGACATAATATAAGATGTTGATTCGACCTAAAGCAGATATTTCTTTATATATATATATATATATATATATATATATATATATAATTTCAGAAGTATATATAATTTCAGAAGGCAGTAAATTAATTCCTGCCTCTTGTCCATTCCAAAAACAAAAACTAAAATTTCTGTAATTGCAAAATTATTGAAAATCATATTGATCATATTTTGCACCTTGCAATTACCATCTACTCACCCAATAAATTCTGTGGAGTAGCTATACATATGCGGGATTTAAGTTTAAAATATTACCAAGCAATTACTATAAAGATAAAGATAAAATTAAAGCCTGCCCCGTCACTCAAAAGAAACATCAAAATGAAAATGATATAAATGAGAGAATCTCTTCCATCTTAAGAAACCAGATTAAAGTAAGTATATCATCTTAGAAGAGCCATCCTAATTAATTAAAATGGTTAATCTGCAGCCATTTTGTTAATTTGTATCAAACAATATATTCAAAGTGAGTTTTCAGTTTTACAATTATATCCTCAACATTTCAAATATTGATATTTGATATCGTTCTTTTGAATGAGATCTCCATTACAACAACGGTTTTATTGGATATATTACAATTAAAATCCCTCTTTTTTGAGTCAATTCCTTGACAACCGTGAACCCCAAGTAGTTAGATTCTAACTCAACATTTCAAAGATAAACATGTCAAAGTATGTTTTAGATGCACATAGAATATAAGATATAATCAAATTTTCTTAATTCACAAAAATGTGTTTTTTGGGTTTAAGAAAAATATTATATACCTTAAATGCATCTACTTATATAAGATAAACCCATTTGCTAAAGGATATAGAATATGACGTGAAACCTTTAAATAATGAATTCCTGGGAATAGAAAGTAATGCATTTGCCTACCTTGGGAAACTTGCCATCCCTTGAGTGGATGCAAGAGTGTAGAAAGAGTGAATAATGAATTTTGAGAAATAGAAAGAGATGGTACATCTTCATCATTATTTCCTTCCCCAAATTAAAAAATCACTTTTAACTTTATTAATGAATGGCAAGAATGGGACTATGGGACTACAAGAAATGGGGTAGAGAAAAAATTTCAATCATGCCTTTTTGGTTTTCTTGAAAATTGTAAATTGCCCCAAATTGAAAGCACTATCAAACCCCCTTGTTCAGAATATAGCATTGGAAAAATATATTTATGGTTGTCCTCTGCTAGGCTAAGGCGAAAACTAGGGGTCTCTTTCTTTTAATCAATCCATTAGTCGATGGAATATTGTAACACCTATTTTTTTTTTTTTCTCATTAAAAGAAACTCGCATCAAGACCTGCTGCATAGGCTATTTGGTCGAACAATATCGTTGTGTTGTTTGTGCATACTTGTGTTGTCGTTTTCTTTTCTTTTCATGCCGGTGATTCTATCATCTATGTGTTTTATATTATTTGTTTTTCAAAATATAAGACCAAAATTACTATGTTGCCTTATTTGGTCATGCAAGGTCCACAGTCTCATTTATGAAAAGAATATGAATTGGGTCCCACATATATGTCCTTTACAACCATGTAACGCTGGTTGGTTTCTAGCTAGCCTCATCTATGCAGTATAAGAAATAAAGTTTCACAAATATATCTCTTGCTCTTTCTTCTTCCAATTATTCACCGTCTCTGATCATGGTTGAAGCTATTATTTCTAGTGTCTTAGAGGAGCTGGCTTCAATCATTGCCCAAGGGATACAATAGGAGATGAGGCTTGTTGTTGCTGTCGACAAAGAAGTCAAAAAGCTTAGGAGCAATCTTGAAGCTATTCAAGCTGTGCTCCTTGATGCAGAGGAAAGACAACTGAAGGAGAGACACGTCAGACTTTGGTTAGATCGGCTCAAGGACACGTCTTATGACATTGAAGATGTGTTGGCTGAGTGGCAGTATGCCTTGTTGAAACAGCAAATTGAGGAGGTTGAAAACAACCTTTTTCCTTCTAAGAAGGCATGTTTCTCCTTTCCTTGCTCTTGCTTTTCTATCAAACAAGTTAGGTTACGTCATGATATTGCTATCAAGATAAAGGAAGTAAATGAAAATTTAGATGTGATTGTCAAACAAAAAGATATGTATAATTTTAATGTGATTAGAAACGTTGGGAAGTCCGAACGAGTACAAAGTACCTCATTTGTTGATGTGTTCGAGATATATAGTCGAGTTAAGGATAAGAATACTTTGGTATGCATGTTGTGTGAGAGTCGTGAACTGTTAAGAAATATGGGTTATTTTGTTTTATTGTTTATTAAGGGTAGATTTGTCTTTTCATTATTTCCTTTGTTTAGCCTATATATATATCTTTGTATTTAGGTTAAATCATACTTTTTGTATTCAATTGAATTGTGCAATATCAATGAAACCCTAGCCTCCTCTTTTTTATTATTTTCTTTGGATTGTTTAACATGGTATCAGAGCAAAGTTTCATGGGACGAGGCTTAATTTTTGGAGAGGGTATTCGTTCAGTTTCTGCAATCTGATATTTCGTTGGTATTCATTCAATTTCGGCAATCTGGTATTTCGTTTTCCTTTCTTTTGCATTCTGGTTTCTTTGTTTTTTTTGAATATGGCTACTGAAAGAGACGATTCGCTTCAGTCTGTAAGTGTGAGGTTAGATGACAAGAATTATTCGTATTGGAGTTATGTGATCAGAAATTTTCTTAAGGGTAAAAAGATGTGGGGATATGTTAGTGGAACTTCTGTGAAACCTAAGAATACTGAAGAGGGTTATAATGCTTTGATAGATGCATGGGAAGCAAACAATGCAAAAATTATTACTT
The DNA here is from genome assembly GCA_026229545.1 of Pistacia atlantica. Lineage (NCBI taxonomy): Eukaryota > Viridiplantae > Streptophyta > Magnoliopsida > Sapindales > Anacardiaceae > Pistacia > Pistacia atlantica. Next base: position 1,056,061 of record CM047907.1, read on the forward strand.
GGATTAATAATTGCATTGGGCATTCCATAGGTACACAGTTAGCGAAGTATGAGACAGCAAAAGAGGTTTGGGATCATCTACAAAGGTTATTTACTCAGTCAAATTTTGCAAAGCAGTATCAATTGGAGAATGACATACGAGCTCTTCAGCAGAAGAATATGAGTGTTCATGAGTTTTATTCTGCTATGACAGATCTTTGGGATCAATTGGCTCTTACAGAATCTGCAGAATTAAAAGCATGTGGTGCCTATATTGCTCATAGGGAGCAGCAACGGTTGGTACAGTTTTTAACGGCTTCGTAGTGATTTTGAAGGATTTAGAGGTTCAATTTTGCATCGTTCTCCAATGCCTTCGTTGACTCGGTTGTCGGTGAGTTATTGGCTGAAGAAATACGTCTTAAATCTCATTACGAAAAGGGAATTCTTTGCTTCGACTTAATCATACGTGTTAGCGGTACCTTGGCTTGATCTTTAATAATCAGAATAAACCTTACACAAGGGTTGCCTTCGGCAGAGTGCGGTTTACGTACGCAAAAGGTCATTGGAAGGCTCGGTGTCCTAAGTTAAGGCAATGAGAATCAATCGCGGCAACAATCTCAAGCTTGGAAGCTGGCAATCAGTCCACAATCTAATGCTCATAGACCACCTCGGGGTAGGGGTTACAAACCACCACAGTCTATCTGCGGCAATAGTTTCATCGGTCCTTTCACCGATCCTAGTACTTTGGTGAGCAATTTGAAGTTTCTCTCCCTGACCCTACAAGCTATGTCCGCTTCTTCTTAGTAGGTCGGTTACCTCATAGTTCTTCGGATATGTCACATTCTCGTATGGGTTTTGGATTCGGTGCTTCACATCATATGTCTCCGATTCTTCATCTTTTGCTTCGTGTCCCCTTCGTCTTCTATTCTGTCATGATGCCGATGGCACTCCTATGCCTTTAGCGGTGTTGGTTCTCATTGTCACACCTCACTTGTCTCTCTCTAATGTTTATCATATTCCAAAACTTACATTAAATATTGCTTCTTGATTGGTCGTTATGTGATTACGGTAATTTAGTCACCTTTTCCTCTTCTTCTTGTTATGTGTAGGATCTACGTCTCGGAAGTTGATTAGGGACAGCCGTAGGAAGGGGGACTATATATTTTGGATGAGTTAAAAGTGCCGATTCTTTCTGCTCTGCTACTAGTCTTGATCTTCTTGCTACTAGTGTTGATTTGTCTTCTTTTCGTTTGAGTCCTTCTTCTTCTAGTTTTTATTTATGGCATTCTCGTTTAGGTCATGTTTCGTCTTCGTTTGAGATTTTTGGCATCCACAGGGGGCTTTAGGAAATTTGCAAACTTGTGATATTTCTGATTGTAGTGGATGTAAACTAGCAAAATTTTCAGCTTTACCTTTTAATCGAAGTATTTCTGTTTCTTCTTCTCCATTTGATTTGATTCATTCTGATGTATGGGGACCTTCTCCCTGTTGCCACAAAAGGAGGGTCTCGATATTATGTTTCTTTTATTGATGATCATACTCGTTATTGTTGGGTTTATTTAATGAAACATCGTTCTGAATTTTTTGAGATATATCCAGCCTTTCGAGCTCTTGTCAAAACTCAACATTCTGCTATTATCAAATGTTTTAGGTGTGATTTGGGTGGGGAATACACTTCTAATAAATTTTGTGAGTTGCTTGCATTAGATGGAACTATTCACCAAACCTCGTGTACAGATACTCCTGAACAAAATGGTGTGGCTGAGAGAAAACATAGGCACATTGTTGAAACTGCTCATTCTCTCTTATTGTCTTCCTCTGTTCCTAGTGTGTTTTGGGGTGAAGCTGTTCTTATTGCTGTAGGTTTGATTAATACAATTCCATCTTCTCATATTTCAGGTTTTTCTCCTTTCGAAAAGTTGTATGGGTATGCCCACGATTATTCTTCCTTTAAAGTTTTTGGTTGTACTTGTTTAGTTCTTCGTCCTCATGTAGAACGCAGCAAGTTGTCCTCTCGATCTGTTATTTGTGTCTTTCTTGGTTATGGTGAAGGTAAAAAGGGGTATCGTTGTTTTGATCCAATAACTCAGAAACTTTATGTGTCTCGTCATGTTGTTTTTCTTGAGCATATACCTTTCTTTTCTATTCCATCCACTACTCATACCTTGACTAGATCTGATCTAATTCGTATAGATCCTTTTTCTGAGGATTCTGATAGTTTGTCATCTCAAGTTCCTAGTACTGATCATTCTGTGCAGGTACTGACACTTTACTCTCCAGCACACCTGAAGCTCCCTCTTCTCCTATGGTCACTCAAGCTTCGTCTGAGATTGTGGATCCACCTCTACGTCAATCCATACGCATTCGTAAGTCCACAAAGTTACCAGATTTTGCTTATTCTTGTTATTCTTCATCTTTTGCTTCTTTTTTAGCTTCTATTCATTGTCTCTCTGAGCCCTCTTCCTATAAAGAGGCAATTCTTGATCCTCTTTGGCAGCAAGCTATGGATGAGGAACTTTCACTTTGCATAAGCAGTACTTGGGATTTGGTTCCTTTACCTCTGGTAAGACTGTTGTTGGTTGTCGTTGGGTGTATAAGATCAAGACTAATTCTGATGGATCTATTGAGCGATACAAAGCTAGGTTGGTTGCAAAAGGGTACTCTCAGCAGTATGGTATGGATTATGAGGAGACATTTGCTCTGTTGCAAAAAATGACTACTATTCGTACTCTTATTGCAGTAGCTTCGGTTCGTCAGTGGCATATCTCTCAACTTGATGTTAAAAAATGCATTCTTGAATGGAGATCTTCAAGAAGAAGTTTATATGGCGCCCCCTCCTGGTGTTTCACATGATTCTGGGTATGTTTGCAAGCTGAAAGCGTTATATGGTCTTAAACAAGCACCTTGTGCTTGGTTTGAAAATTTTCTATTGTGATCTCTTCCCTTGGATTTGCTTCTAGTAGTCATGATTACGCTCTTTTTTGTTAAGTGCACTGATGCAGGTCGTATCATTCTATCTTTATATGTTGATGACATGATTATTACTGGTGATGATATTGATGGTATTTCAGTTTTGAAGACAAAGTTAGCTCAACAGTTTGAAATGAAGGATTTGGGTTCTCTACGATATTTCTTGGGTATTGAGGTAGCCTACTCACCTAGAGGTTATCTTCTCTCTCAGTCGAAATATGTTGCAGATATTCTTGAACGGGCTAGACTTCGATAATAAGGACGTCGATACTCGATTGAGGTTAATGCAAAATATTCTTCTTCGATGGTTTACCTTTGTCGATCCTACTTTATACCGTATCGTTGTTGGGAGTTTGGTATATCTCACTATTACTCGTCCGATATTGCATATCTTTGTTCATGTTGTTGCTTGATTTGTTGCTTCTCCTACTACAGTTCATTGGGCAAGCTTGTTATTCGTATTTTGCGGTATCTTGGGGTATAGTCTTTGAGTCTTTTACTTCCATCCACCTCTTCCTTGGAGCGTGCATACTCGATCTTGATCATGGCGGTGATCCCACGATCGCAAGTCATTACTTGGTTTCGTATCTTTTTGGGTGATTCTCTTATTTCTTGGAAGAGCAAGAAACAATCCATTGTTTCTCAATCTTCAACCAAAGCAGAATATCGTGCTATGGCATCTACTACCAAAGAGATTGTTTGGTTACGTTGGTTACTTGCGATATGGGCGTTTCTTTTTCTCATCCCACTCCTATGTATTGTGACAACCGAGTTCTATTCAGATTGCTCACTTCGGTTTTTCATGAACGAACTAAGCACATTGAGATCGATTGTCACCTTACTCGTCATCATCTCAAGCATGGCACCATTACCTTGCCCTTTGTTTCTTCTTCTTTGCAGATTGCAGATTTCTTTACCAAGTCGCATTCTATTTCGCGTTTTCGTTTTCTAGTTGGCAAACTCTCGATGCTTGTAGCCGCCGCATCGTGAGTTTGAGGGGAGATGTTAAGAAATATGGGTTATTTTGTTTTATTGTTTATTAAGGGTAGATTTGTCTTTTCATTATTTCTTTTGTTTAGCCTATATATATATCTTTGTATTTAGGTTAAATCATACTTTTTGTATTCAATTGAATTGTGCAATATCAATGAAACCCTAGCCTCCTCTTTTTTATTATTTTCTTTGGATTGTTTAACATGAACAACATCCCCATATCATCTCTATTATAGGGATGGGGGAAATCGATAAGACAACTCTTGCTTAATTTGCTTACAAAGACAATCAGGTGATAAACAACTTTGATAAAGTAATATGGGTGTGTGTGTCAGAACCTTTTGATGAATATAGGATAGCCAAAGTAATCATTGAGGCTCTAGAAGGTTGTACTTCGAATTTAGGTGAATTGGAATCGCTTTTTCAGCGTATTAGTGAATCAATTACTGGAAAGAAATTTTTGCTTATCTTGGATGATGTGTGGTCAGATGACTACAAAAAATGGAAACCATTATATCATTGTTTAAAGAATGGTCTCTGTGAAAGTAAAATTTTGATAACTACACGTAAGGAATCAGTGGCACATATGATGGAATCAATTGATATTATTGCTATCAAAGAATTGCCCGATGAAGAATGTTGGTTGTTGTTTAGGTGATTAGCATTTTTTGGTAGGTCTCAAGAGGAGTGTGAAATTCTAGAAGAGATCAGTAAGTAAATTTTAAATAAGTGCAAAGGTTTGCCTCTTGCTGCAAAGACTATTGGCTGTTTCTTGCGCTTTTAAAAAAACTAGAGAAGAGTGGTTAAAAATCTTAGATAGTGATTTATGGAAGCTTGAAGAGTGTGAAAAAAATATTTTCGGTCCTTTATTATTGAGTTATAATGATTTACCTTTTATGATAAAACGATGTTTCACATATTGTGTCATCTTTCCAAAGGACCATGATATAAGAAGAGATTGTTTGATTAAATTATGGATAACTCATGGTTATCTCAAACAAGAAGGAAATAATGTAATGGAGATATGTAATAGCCACTACTACTCAAATTCTTATAATAAAATACATAAAAAATAATATAAAGAAATTGGGCCCAAAATTTTATTTTTATTAAATATATAAATATATATATATATATTCTTTACAAACATATACATTTTTACACAAACTTATAATGTATACAAAAGATACTATAACATGGTGGACAGTGTAACCGCTTCCTCTCGCGTGTCGACGTCCATCCGACTGTGTTCTCACCTGGATCCTGTAAAACATAGGAAAACAACGGGGTGAGCACTAAAATAATGCTCAGTAAGTAAATCCTCTACTCATCTATCCCCGTAACTCTCTCTCTCGAATTCTTTCCTTACAACTTCTCATTTAATTTCTCTTTGGTACTTCTCTCTACTTCTCTTTCTTAGAACTCTTTCTAATAACTCTTTAGTAAGTCACGACCCCATCTTACCGGGGGCACGGCCGGGACTCACTCCCACTCTATGTGACCTCTACTCATTCTAGCCGATCGGACTCGGTTGTGCATGGATTCGGAACCCTTGGCCATGTGAGTGTATAATCTCTCTCTCGGGTACTCGGGTATAGCCCTCATCCGCATGAACTCTCACGGGCTACACCACTTCTCTATCTCATACTCATGTCGCTCTCTCAATGCGGCGTACATGCGGGAATACTCTACCCATTACTCACGGGTTCCCCATCGCACAACCTACTCTATTCTCTTTCTCTTAGCTCTTAAAGTAGCTTATACTCAAATTCTCTACTATGTCTCCAGCTACTTCTTAAGTGCATAAAAATGCATATGGATAGCTCATGCTCACTAATGCACTTATGAAATGCCAAATACAAGATTTCCTCAAAACAGTCATTCTGCACAGGTCACACTAAAAAGACCATAACTTGTGCTATACACCTCGGATTGCTACGGTTTTGGTCTCGTTTCAAAGCTTAGAAACAGGGCTATAAATTTGGTGTTTTGGTCTCAGCCCAGTTCAATCCGTAAAATTCCCAAAAATTACTTAGAATGTCACGGCAGTGACAGGGCAGATTTCACCTAGGCATTTCATCAAGCAACTCATGTGCATAAAAACATTCTACTAAAATTACTACTATACTTCATTCTCTAGCCATCCAAAATGGGAGAAAAATCCCTCATATAACCATAATCCCTGTCAAGAAAAGCACTTCCAAAAAGGTTTACACAACATCTCTCAAACTTCATCTCAAGTTCCATTTCTCATCTCACATCAAAAACACTTCTCATACATGGAGTCTATCCAACAACCACAAAAATAGCTACTCATCTCAACTCAATTTCTCATCAATCATACTACATACTGATCATGCATACATCTCTACTTAAAAGCTTATTCAAAGCTCAAGTTGGTTGGATTACTTACCTTGTGAAAAGATGACTTCTTTAGCACTTTTCCTTTCCTTTGTTGTCTTGTCTCTTCTCTACAACTCAAAACAACAACAAGAACAATAACAACCAAATAAGACTTCACTATAACTATAAGAAAACTCACATCTAAAGCATGAATCCTTACCTTAGGATGCTTTAGATGAAATCTCTCCTCAAAATTACTCAAAAGCTCTCCTAAATCCCTTAGAAATCTTGGAAGATTGGATGGAGAAAATGAGAGAACTTAGGAAAATGGAAGAGGCGGTGGAATGGATGGACTAAAGGGTTTCTCTACACTTAACCCTTTTTTAGCTCATATTATAAGCATCATTTCCCATTTTGCCCTTGTCCTTCCTTGGAAATTTCATCTATATCCTTTGATTCTTTACAAATACACCCTCATCCAAACACAATCTCCACTAAATTTCCTTACATTTTACTCCCCACTTTTCCTACTAATTAGGGGTAGAATGGTCATTGTGCCCCAAAAGAAGAATTCTCTAGAAAACTCAAGAAACTTCGTATTAGGCTCGTGCCGCGGCGGAGCACTTTCCATCGCCCCGGCGAAACAGGGCAGAACCTACCCGTGGGTGCAGCTCCTCCTCACCGCAGCGAATCTTCTTCTTCGCCCCGGTGAAGATTGGATTTTCCAAACTTCACCAAAATTCAACCAATTTCAAGGCAACCATTCAACCAACTCAACATACAAACTAACCATGACAACAAACCAACTCAATTGAAGCTGGCAAAGGTAAACTTTTAACTAATACAGCAAATCTTAAATACGTACCTTAAGTGGGATATTACAAGATAGTTGGTAAAGAGTATTTTGACTATTTAGCATCACGCTCATTGTTCCAAGAGTTTGAAAAAGACAATCACAATAATATTGTTGGATGTAAGATGCACGATTTAGTACATGACTTTGCTCAATTCTTGACTAAGAATGAATGTCTCATAATAGAAGTTAATGGTCTTGAAAAGCCAATCATAAAATCTTCTTATCATGAGCAAGTTTGTCATTTAATGATAACACTTGATGAAGGGACTTCATTTCTTGATTCTATCTGTTGTCTCAAAAGGTTGCGTAGCTTCATATATAATTTTGTAGATTCCATGATTGATTTGCCTCCTAATATATTACCAAAATTATTTGGTGAATTAACATGTTTAAGGGTATTAAGTATAGTTGGAAGTGCAGGGCTATTAGGAAAAATATTGACAACATTCCGAAGGAGATAGGAAAATTGATAAATTTGAGATATCTTGATTTGAAAAATCTAGATATGAGAAAACTTCCTGAAGAATTATGTGGATTATATAATTTGCAAACTTTAGACATTAGTTATTGTACAAATCTGGAAGAATTACCTCAAGGGATTGGAAAATTAATAAATCTAAGGCATTTAGAAAATTTTGGGGTCTTGTCATTAAGATACATGCCAACAGGAATCCAAAGATTGAGTAATCTCCGAACCTTAAGGTTTTTCGTTGTGAGTGGTGGTGATGGTAATGGTAATAAAGCATGCAGCCTTGAAGGTTTGAAATACCTTAACCTATATGGAGATGATTTGCGTATAGACAAGTTGGGAAATGTATTAAATGTGGATGAGGCTAGAAGATTAGAGCTTAAGAATCAGAAAAAGAGAAGAAGAAGAAGAATAAAGAAAAATGTAAAGAGATAATCAACTTTTTTTCATTCCTAATCTCTCTCCCATTTGTTGTTAATCCGGTTTCTACTTTATTCCTATCCTCCTCTTCATAAAGAAACAAGTTCCACTGTAATTTTTTTCTCCTGCCCTCTCCCGCTTCACAATCATCTCCAAAACAATGGTGTTGGTGACAAAAAACTTCGGCTTCTCGGTTTGTTTATTGATCATGGCTTTGGATGTTATAACTTGGATTCTTGGGATTGAAGCTGAAACAACTGAAAATAAGGCAAGTTACAAGTTTAAATGAAATTTATGATTTTGGCATTTGGGTTGTATTGTAACTTTAATAATATTTTGTTGGATAGTTGAAACATATAAGATTGTTGATTTTTAGTGAGCTTCCATGCATTCAAGCTAGGATTGGCTGCAGTTGTGCTTCTAAGCCTTGCACATGCTATTGCTAATTTACTTGGTGGGTGCGTTTGCGTTTGGTCTAAAGCTAATATGAATAATGCAACTTCCAACAAGCAATTAGCTGTAGCTTCTCTCATATTTTCATGGTATGTCTAATTTACTCTTGTTTCCTTATATTATGCCTAAAAATCAGGGTTGACATAAGTTGATGTCATTGAGTACCAATCAGAGTTCAGGAAGACTTAAGTGAGATCTAACATCGCTTAAGCGATTATGCACTAGAGGATGGAGGTTGCACTACCTTGGTTGGTCGTTTAAGTGATATTGGGCATCGCTTAAGCGGCGAAGGCTTATGTAAACTAGATCGCTTAAGCGAGATCTGACATCACTTAAGCGATCGTGCACTTGAGGATAGAGGTTGACACTGCCTTGGCCTTGGTTGCATAAGCGATATAAGGTATCGCTTAAGTGACGAAGGCTAATCTATACTAGATCGCTTAAGTGAGAGTTGACATCACTTAAGTGATCGTGTCTAATTTGCTTTTTTACTTAGAATAATCCTTCTCAAATACATAATCACTTAAGCGATCCAGTATACATAAGTCGTAATCACTTAAGCGATCACTAAAATCGCTTAAGTGATCAATGACAATTTGTTTCTTTTCTCTTCAATCTTGTGATATTGTGAATGCATGAGAAATTATATTCAATCATAACTATCCATATTTGTCAAATAAGGTACGTTTCTACTAATGTGTCACAGTTGTGTTCTATGTCATTCCTCCATATATGATAAGGTTGTTAGTCACATATAGTAGCTAGTATATTTTGATGTTGCGAAAGTCCGAGGTTTAAATTAATGGTAGTAACTTCTTAAATGGCCTTAATATGTGTTGATGCAATTAGGTTGTCCAATAATCCTTCTGAAATACAAGATCGCTTAAGCGATGTAATCGCTCGCTTAAGCGATCCAATATAGATAAGCCTTGATCGCTTAAGCGATAGCCGAAATCGCTTAAGTGACCAAGGCCAAGGTAGTGTCAATATCATCCTCAAGTACACGATCGCTTAAGTAATGTCAGCTCTCGCTTAAGCAATCTAGTATATATAAGCCTTCGTCACTTAAGCAATACTCGAAATCGCTCAAGCGACCAAGGCCTATTTGTGTCAAAATCATCCTTATGTGCACGATCGCTTAAGCGATGTCAACTCTCGCTTAATTGAGCTAGCATACATAAGCCTTCGTCACTTAAGCAGTTCCCTAAATTGCTTAAGCAACAAAGGAAAATTTGTGTCAAAATCATCAAGTGCACGATCGCTTAAGTGATGTCATATCTCGCTTAAGCAATCCAGTGTACATAAGCCTTCATAGTTTAAACGATTCTCGAAATCGCTTAAACGACCAAGGCCAAGGCAACGTCAAAATCAAATCCACAATCGCTTAAGTGATTCCAGATCTCACTTAAGCGATCAAGTATTCATATGCCTTCGTCACTTAAGCGATACCCAAAATTGCTTAAGCGACCAAGGCCAAGGCAATGTCAAGATCATCCTTAAGTGCAGGATCACTTAAGTGATCCAGTATTCATAAGCCTTCATCGCTTAAGCGATACCCTAAATCGCTTAAGTGATCACGACCAAATTTCATATTTTCCCATCAATTTGACAACGTACTTGCATCAACACATATTAATTCTATCTTTTCTCCTCAATTTGACAACCTAATTGCATGAACACAAACTAATTTCATCATTTCTCCTCAATCAGACAACCTAATTGCTTCATCACATATTAATTCCATTTAGCAAGATTACTAATTAAACTCAAATTCAAAAGGGAAAGAAATACTGAATTGCTCAACTGAAAAGCGACTCTACAACACAAGCATGCAATCTACAAAGCTATGAAAGATGTATAATAAAAAAACCTATTGTTTTATGATAAAAGTTACACAATCACAAGTCTTTCCGTACAGATAACAAGCACTGTAATAGCCTTACAATAAAAAAAAACCCACAAATTACATTAACAACATATGATTTAAAAGGGTATGAATAGTAGATTGCTTAAGCGATCTGGTGTTTAGATCTGTAGATAACAGTAGATCGCTTAAGCGATCTGCTTATCTGTAGATTTGGTGAACACCGGATTGCTTAAGCGAACAGTAGGTCACTTAAGCGATCTAATAACACCAAGCTGCTAGCTTGTGGCTTGATTGATTCTGCCTTGCTTGCTTCTATCTTTGAAGCTAATTTTCTTGATCTGCATCTGGTCGATTCTAGCACGTTCTTTTCTTGTGGTCGTGTTGCTTGCAAATTGAGCACTTATTCATCCTTCGAGGAACCTCACAGTCTATTGGAATATGCTTAAGTTTTTTTCTCCCTTTTTCTGTCTTTTTCAATGGCGAATGAATCATAAATCAAGCAACTCTCATGGCACCACCCACTGCTCTTCTGGAGGAACTGGATATATCATTTTTGAATAAGCTAGCATGTAGTGGTTTGTTGTATAGAGAGGGGAGCAAAGTTTCGTGTAAATTCTTGAATCATAATTTGGCTTGCGTTGTTGTTTTAGTGCTGCTAGTGCATGGTGACACGGTAAACGTTGTATGTCAAGCACTCTACAGTTGCAAGTCTTTTAGGTTTTTATTGGGCTAGGGTTTATAGGATGTGTTTGTTGCTCAGTTAAGTTGATAGGGTTGGCCGGTGTTTCCCGTCAAAGACCTTTCAAGCACTTGGAATTGAGGGCAAGTGTGAGTGCATTGGCTCAAGTTAAACATGGATTGTGACACTTGTCCTCGTTTGTGATGGTGATGGAGCGATTTCATATGGCTCCACTACATCTCACCACCAATTCATATTTGTATATGATCAACATGTACATTGCTTTTTAGAAAGCTAGTTTTGGTGAGCTATCTATTGATAAGCTTGTATATATGTATAGTTTGCAGAAAACTAGGGACAGTTGGTTGTATTACTTGTGTAAGACCAAATGTACCGATGCGGGGCCAATGCTACGAGCGTCTGGACTCGAATGGGATCTTCGTAAAGTCGATCATTATGAGTGTTACGACGAATTTGATTGGGAGGTACAGTGGCAAAAAGAAGGGGATTCATTAGCCCGTTATTTACTTCAACCTCTTGGGATCTAGGTTCCCATCTTATTTGGATCAAAAATGGATTCTGTTATGTTTTCGTATTATTCGAACTCGATTCAATTTGTGAAAAAAGATCAGATTTAGAGAAAAAAATTTAAAACGAATTTTCCTACTGTCTTTATTAAAGTTCCCCAGAAAAGTAAGACCCTCTCATTTCGCTTGTTCAATTTCATGCTTTGTTCATTATTGACAATTGTTCGCAGTCGATGTGGGCCAAGAAACCTGAGACTAGTGTTGACCCTGCGGGTTTGGTTTCGAGACGAACGTCTATAAGGCTTCAGGTTGCGATAAATCGTACCAACTAGAGATACTCGACCAAGCAAGATATACGCGTGGTTACGGGTAACCAGCAAGGTTGCTAACGCAACATAACGAAGTAAAGGACACAAGAGGTTTTATAGTGGTTCGGTAGTTATGAGAACCAAGCCTACATCCATTGTCATATTATTATAGTGGGGTGTTTGCAGGATTGAAATGAGGTTACAGTAAAGGAAGTTCGCAAGTATGAATCAGCGATATTCAGTCCTTACGACCTATCCACTTTTAATTCTCTCTAAAAGATCAGTGTGTTTTCCTCTTGAGCTTTAGTAGTACTGGAATCCCTTTGAACAGAGGTTGAGGACTCCTTTTATACTCTTCCCGTCTGATAGTGGGTGAGAGTGGGTATTACGGGGTTCCTTGCATGCATAATCCCCTTAATCAGGATCTACGTTAGTAATCTTATGCTTGCTGCAGGTCGAGCCATGCTAATGGCAACTTATCATGTGCTTATGGTAGTAATCACCCTGTAAAAGAAATCAAATTCTCCTAAGATGACATGTGGGAAGACCTTGGCCGTTGGATTATTGTGCACTTTAGGGACACATGGTATAAATCTGACCGTTCGGAGATTAGGCGTAACACTAATGCTATTAAAACAATGAATTGAAATTCTAATACTAATAGAACATGAATTATAAAATGAGAAACAAAAACAATAATTTTTTAATCAAAAAAATAATTCTTGTAACTATACCTCCATTAAGTTATAACTTCCTCATAGTAATAAATTTAGTTGATTCCAACATTATGACTATAGAGAGATTCTATTGTATATCTTAAGTCGCATGTTAAAAGTATTAAAATAACATTTGGTTCGTTGCCATACATCTATAATAAAATTTATTTTTTCATAAGTAAAAAAATACTTAGCCTAATAACCTTGGCAAAAAGACAATAACCCAACCTTGCAAAACGCCAGGTCTAGGTCTACAAAACTATGCGTAGCCAGAGTTTGGGTTGGGTCTTAGATTCGAGCTCTAATTAAAAGTTTTGGCTGTGTTTGGTAAAGTTTTTAGAATATTATTTTTGAAAAAATTGAGTTGTATTATTATTATAAGAATAGGATTTGAATTTGAAAATGTATTTGGTAATTTTTGGGAAAATGTTTTCTGAAAATATTTAGGTTGTGTTTGGTTAGGGGTTTAGGAAGATAACCCCGGTAATCTATCTTTGATTCCGAACATTCCCTTGTTTGGATGTCAAGTAATATAAGATTTCGATAATCTTCCAATACCAATAGTAGTTACTGTTGGTAATATAGAAGGTAATTTGATTACCTCCATTTTCTTAGGTATTGTAAGATTACCTGATAATCTTATTTTTGTTACAATTTTACCCTTCACTATTAAAATTTTTGGACAATAATGCCCTTATTTTGAAATTAATTTACATGAACTCTACCGTTACAATTTTACCCCTAAATAATTAAAGTTTTGGATAGTAATGCCCTTGTTTCTAAAACAATTTACAAGTCATCCAAAAGGACTGCTACAACCGACCACCACCACTAGCGGCAACCATTGGCCAACATCGCCAGAATGGCGCATGACTAGCCGGATCTGGTCAGTCGTGCGCCGATATGGCCTTTTTCGGCCATATCAATGGCCATAAACGGCAAGATGGCCGTGGATCTGGGATTTTTGGGTTGGGTAGCTGTTGGTATTAAGCACGATCTAGGCTGATTCTGGCATCACCATTGGCCCCAACCACCACCATCTTACTCCTCTCGTTTTCCTCTACAAATCCCACCAAACCCCATCACCAGAGCTACCCCCAATCACCAGCAAAGCCCACTGTTTTTTCGCAATTTCCCTTTTTCTTGGTGCTTTTTCGATTGCGTTTTCTACCACAAATCACCCCCACTTGCACTGATCGACTCCCCTTCACCTCCTCTCAAAACCCCTCAAAGAACATCTTTGTTGCACTTCCCGATCGACGACTGATGGTGGTTTAGGCAACCGGCAGTAGCTTTTTTTGGGGGAAAAATTGTTAAATATTAAACTTTTATGTGGCTAGGTGTTTTAGAAAAATCTCAAATGTAGGGGGTTAAAATAGATAATTCAAAAAATAATAATAAAAATAATATTATATTAATATTTTAAAAGGAGGGCAATTTAGTAATCTATATAAATACCCGCCAATTTATTCCTTCCAACCAAACATATCAATATAACATGCCCACCGGTTTATTCTAATCTAACCAAACACAGTTAATATAGCATTCTCAGTACTCTTCAAGGTAATCTATCTTTCCATTAATATAACATTCCTGACAATACAACATTTCCTAAACCAAACGCACCCTTGGATTATTTTTTAATCCCCTACATATGTTAATTTAGCTAAACACCCCCTATAATAAAAGTTTTAAAATTAAAAAAAAACACCCCCACCCACCCATTAAATGTCGACAATTGATCACCAACGCCAGATGGTGGCTGGAAGTCCTTGAAATGGCGTACAACCGATTGGATCTAGCTAGTAGTGCGCCGATTTGGCCGTTGATGACAGCCATATCTTGGCCATCGTTGATGACCAATTTTGGCCGTGGATCTATCTAGAAAAGGCCATATTAATGCACGGTCGACCACATCTAGCCAGTCCTGTGCCATTCCGACAGATTTCGACCATCTTCTGGCTATGGTGGTCAGCTACCGGGAATATGTGGGTCAGTGTGGGTGTTTTTGTCAATTTATAAACTTTTATTGTTATGAGTATTTAGTTAAATTAACAAACCTAGGGAGTTAAAAAAATCTAAATATTTTTTAGTTGAATAGAATATAATTAGATTTTTAGAATATTGAAACAAATATATGTATTTTGATAGAATTGGATATGATAGTATTTTGAATAGGGAAACAAATCTTTTTCCTTTTTCCCAAATTATATATGTTTTATAATTTTAGTTTCTAATTTTTTAATATAATATTTTGTATGTTTAGAATAAATTTATATTGTTTTAGTGCAAAGGGGGTAAAAATCATTAGTTACCTCATACATTTTAAAAAATTGTCAAAGAGATTATAAGTTTTGATTTCCGCCCCCGCATATCACAACACCACATCCCCCCTATAAACAATTTTCAGTAAATTGACCCATTAAAACGCTAAACAAATAAAATATTGTAAGGGCCCTTGGGAGGATTATTTTCCTTTTATAGTCATAAAAAAATGGATGTTTATTTATTTAATATTCGGTTTGTTAACATGTTATGTTACATAGTAAAAGAAAATAATGATAATTTTAACTATTGAAACAATAAAAATTAAAAAAAAAAAAAATTCAAGTCTAAAGTGAAGTAAATTACTCGAATCTATAGTCGATCTCGCACTAGTCCTATTCAAACTTTTTGTTTAATTATACAATATAACCTTTATAAATTAATAATCTTATAAAAAGTTAATGTATTTAAATTAATTATCATACAAACTCATACCGTATTAATATTATAAATTGGGTTTTGTAGTATTTCCTCCTCAAGGTTTGAAGAATGACATACACACCTAAGGGTCTTGGATAATGACAAATGCATCCAAAAAAATCATTATTTTACCATAATACCTTTTGTTTGATTATACAATATAACCTTTATAAATTAATAACCTTGGGACCATTGTAAATTCTATTAATTAAAAGAGGTATTAATCAATTGATGAATTAATAATTTTTTAATTTATAGAGTGTATTTACGACAAACCTTTATTTAATCAACTAAAATTCATTTTATTTTACCAATCTTATCAATTGAAATGAATTAATCCACTAAATATACATCAAAACATAAATTTAAATTCATTGTACTTGTGTACTTAATTAAATAATATTCATTGTATATAATAAGTTCATTGTACTTATGTACTTAATTAAATAATATTCATTGTATAACTGCATTAATTTAATTAAATGTAACTGCAATTAGAGAATTCAACTCTAGAACTTCTAGATGCAATGAAAAAATTAAAAATGAGATCCAACAATATCTAAATTTCAGGAAAAAACAAGTAATAAGAGTCATATTTTAATAAAATACGATAACTAGTTGGCAAATTATTTATTTATGATATGAATGAGATCATAAAATTATGTAAGGTTTTCCAGAAAAGTATTATTTTATTAATTTATTGAAATATTAATTTAACCCTATTAGCCTAAGTCAAGACCGTAAGAAATTATTAATTTATTGAGTATTAAGTTATAGAGGTTATACTGTATATTCTTTTCAGTTTTTATTTCTTCAATTTTCATATTAGTTATGTAAAAATTGATATTTATTAACCAATATTATGTAATAAATTATAATTAAAATAAATATATGAATTGTCAAATTATTATTTATTTTATATAATAAACCAAAAATAAAAGAACCTAAATTTAATTAAATTACATACTTAGGAAAAAAAATGAGTAAAATGGGAGAGAGAAATATAATAAGATAAA
The DNA here is from genome assembly GCA_026229545.1 of Pistacia atlantica. Lineage (NCBI taxonomy): Eukaryota > Viridiplantae > Streptophyta > Magnoliopsida > Sapindales > Anacardiaceae > Pistacia > Pistacia atlantica. The sequence goes on from CM047907.1 coordinate 1,072,401, forward strand.
GAGTACTAAATATTTTCGAAAAAAAACTTAAGAAATTTTCATATTGTAAAAAAAAAAATTAAGAAATTAATAAAATTTAAAAAGAACATATAATTAGATAAAGAATATTATAGTACATTTTTTTATTACTATCTGAAAACTTTGAGTCTGTAAACCCTTATAAATCCTTATTCATTTAATTGAATTCTTATGTTTATTATAAGAATAAAATAAGACCAGTAGAAAGAGAGATGAATGGTCAAAGAAAACCCCACCACCTGTTCCTTTCTACCGTAACTTAGTTGGATATTTGTGGCTCATGAGCGTTTTCTCTTTTTTAATTAGCTATATAAATGCTCACTACAGTAAAGAGAAGAAAAAAGAAGATGACTTGTTTAATTTCCAGATTTGTAGATAATATTCAATCTCTGACTCTCATGGGGACAGCGACATTTCCACTCTCTCTGCCTCCTTTATTGCCGCTTCTCTTCCGTGATTTGTGCACTTCTTTTCTATTGGTTTTCCTTTTTATCATCTTTCTATTTTTATATAGTTTTTGCCTTTCCTTAAATCAGTTCTTGACCTAAGCTTGACAAAAGAAAGAAAAAGTAAAGGAAAAGTAAATGAAGCTCACGAAAGTGTATTGTATTCAGCTTCAAGATAACTGTACAGTAAGTAGCACTTTTATAGTGCTCTGTTAACAAAAATATTGAAACTTAACTAAATCTAACTCCTGTAACAAATTGCTAACAACTGAACAGATTGCAAACAACTTAGTAACTGAACAATGCTAACTGTAACAAATTAATAACTAAACACATTTTACTTTTTTATTAACATCCTCCCGTAAACTAAACTGGGAGTTCTCCTTGCTAACTTAATTAACTACCTTAACATCCTCCCATAAACTAAACTGGGAGTTTTGCTCATTTATCACTTCCAGGTTGTTTTTCCGCACAACTACTACAACTGACAGTATACACCTGCAATACACACCACACATATCAGTCATTTCTTCTCTGTAATGGCAACCAACCAGCAGAGCACTTAATACAAGTAGAATCAAACCTGCACATCACACATATCAGTCATTTCTTCTCTGTAATGGCAAACAACCAGCAGAGCACTTAATACAAGTAGAATCAAAACTGCACATCACACATATCAGTACATTTCTACATTGGAGTGACATTCACCAGCCGAGTACTGATGCAACACTCAAGCAGTATCATTCAACACCTGCAATATACACCATATCAAAACAATTCTTTTACACACCACACATATCAGCCATTTCTTCTCTATAATGGCAGCCAACCAGTAGAGCACTTAATAAAAGTAGAATCAAAACTGTACATCACACATATCAGCACATTCCTACACTGGAGTAACATTCACTAGCCGAGTACTAATGCAACATTCAATCTCTGCAATACAACCCCACATCAAATATTTCTTCTCTGTAGTGACAACCAATCCAGCACAGCACTTAATACATCCAATCACAAGAAAATTAGCAGAATAATTAACCAAAAGGAAAAACAAGCGAGCACAGATCAGCACAGACCATTTGCAAAACACTAGCTCTTCAGAATACTACCATTTTTTTTTCTTTAGAACAATATCACATCTTCTCTAATCACTACAATTTTTCAACTTAGTAACTAAAGATCATCAGAATACTTTAGAACACTATCACTTCTTCTTTAACCACTACAGTTTCCTTCTCCTCTAATAACTGCAGTTTCTTTTTCAGAGTTACACTATTGAACATCAGCTTTCACAGGAGAAGCAGCTACTGTCAGTTTTTCTCTAAGAATTTCAAATCGTGAAGCTGACAGTGATTTGGTGAAGATGTCAGCTTTTTGGTGTTCAGTTGGAACATATTGGACTTTTAAGTTGTTAGCAATAACTTGTTCTCTGATGTAGTGAACATCCAACTCAATATGCATGGTCCTAGCATGAAATACTGGATTTGAGGCAAGAGATCCAACACTCTGATTATCACACCACACAATCGGTATGGTAAGGAGGCTTAAGTTCATTTCAGAAAATAGACTTTTGAACCATACTATTTCTGTAGCTCCTTGAGCAAGAGCTCTGTATTCTGCTTCTGTGGAGGATAAAGCTACTACCTTCTGCTTTCTAGCACTCCATTGAAGGAGATTAGGCCCAAGAAAAATGCAGCAACCACTGGTTGACCCGCGATCTTGAATATTTCTTGCCCAATCTGCAGCAGTAAAGCACTCTAGACTGAATCTGTGAATTTTATGAAACTGAATCCCAAAGCTGGTTGTGCCTTTAAGGTATCTTAATAATCTCTTGCAAGCTTGCCAATGTAATTGAGTAGGAGCCTTGAGAAATTGGCTGAACTTGTTAACAGAATAGGCAATATCAGGTTTGGACAAAGTCAAATACTGTAGGGCCCCAATGGTGCTCCTATACAGGGATGGTTTATCAAATAATTCTCTGTCTTCAAGAGTGAGTTTGTTTCCTAACACCATAGGAGTAGAGCATGGTTTAGAGTCCATCATGCCAGTTTTTATCAACAAATCCTTGGCATATTTTTCTTGACACATATGGATACTGGAGGCTGATCTGCATACCTCAAAACCTAGAAAATATTTAAGGGATCCCAAGGTTTTCAAGGCAAATTCATCCTTTAGCTTGTCCACTATATCTTGAACTAATTGGGAACTACTTCCAGTTAAGAGAATATCATCAACATAGACTAATACATAAACCACCAGATTATTGAGCTTGTAAATAAACAAACTTGGATTAGCTACTGAACTAATAAATGCCCATTTCAGAAATGCAGTTTTGAGTTTTTCAAACCAGGCTCTTGGAGCCTGTTTAAGTCCATACATAGCCTTGACCAGTTTGCATACATGGAGTGGTTTGGCAGGATCAGTAAATCCAGTAGGTTGAGTCATATACACTGTTTCACTGAGTTCCCCATTCAAAAAGGCATTGTTTACATCAACTTGTTGGATGTCCCATCCATAGGTGACAGCTAGGCTAAGTACTACTCTAATTGTGGAGGATTTGATGACAGGACTAAAGGTCTCAAGATAATCAATCCATGGAGTTTGTTGGAAGCTTTTAGCCACTAACCGGGCTTTATATCTTTGAATAGAACCATCCGAGTTGTGTTTAATTCGGAAAACCAACTTACAATCCATAATATTCATATGAGATTCTGTTGGAACAAGCTCCCAAGTGTTATTTGAGAGTAAAGTAGTAAATTCACTATCCATGGCAGTTTTCCAAGAGGGATGAGAGAGTGCTTCAGCAACACTTACTGGTTCACTAGTGTCTATGTGAGAAGAAGTGTTGATAGAAGGGACTAACATAAAGTTAAGATGCTTGGCTTTGGATCTAGTAATCATGGGGTGATTATTTAAAGGTTTTGACTCAATTGGTAGGTCAACTACAAGGTTAATGCCCTCAGGTGAATCTGAATGTGGGGCTGGCTTTAATGATGATGTATCAAAAGGAAGATCTACTGTAAGATAAATAGGTTCAGGTGATTTATCACAAGAAGAGGACTCATTAAGTTGATTATTGTGATGTGTAAGGCTGACAGAGGTGGATTGATTGCTTTGACCTGTAGAGCTACTAACAATAGTAGATTTAGAAGATTGATGTGTAGTAGGACTATCTAAACCTGAAGTGGACTTGGTGGAACTTTCTGAATCTAAAGTATATGTAGTAGACTCACTAATTGGATTAGCACCAGGACTGACATAGGAGAATTTATGAACCTGATCTGCTAAGCTAGGAGAGTGTGGTAGTGATGAGTTCTGCTGATCATTCATGGATGGACAGGAAAAGTGCTGACCAATTACAACAGGAGATAAGGTTTTGACAGGAAAGGCAGGTATTTGTGGAGTGGGCTGATTAATGATAGAGCAAGAAGAGGGAGCTAAACCATTATTAGGGAAAGAGATATTAGAGGTTGTTTGAGACTGAAAAGATGAGGAGGAAGCAAAAGGGAAGGTAGTTTCATCAAATTTAACACTTTGACAAATGTAAATTCTGCCATTAGAAGCCATGCATTTGTATCCTTTGTGATGCATACTATACCCAACAAAAGTGCATTGACTAGTGTGAAAATCAAATTTATGAGAATTGTATGGCCTAAGGTAAGGATAGACTACACAACCAAAAACTCTGATAGCTGTATAATCTGGAACTTTGTTAAACAGGACTTGGAAAGGAGAAAGATTAGATAGAACAGGTGTAGGTAACCTATTTGTTAGGTAGGTGGCAGTTTGAAAGGCAAATCACCAGAACTTTAAGCGCATGCTGGCTTGAGCAAGTAAAGTCAATCCTTGCTAAACTATTTGCCTATGTTTTCTCTCTACTCTCCCATTTTGTTGATGGGTATGGGGACATGGATGTCGAAAAATAATTCCATGATCACTAAAGTAAGAAACTAAGCTCCTATATTCCCCTCCCCAATCAGTTTGGACACACTTTAGGCTAGTATTAAACTGTTTTTCAGCCAATTTGTGAAATTGTTTAAAAATAAGTTGAGTTTCAGATTTTGTTTTTAAAGGAAAAATCCAAGTAAAACGACTATGATCATCTAAAAACTGAACGCAATACTTAAAACCTTCAGGTGAGGGAATGGGAGATGGTCCCCATAAGTCTGAATATACAAGTTCTAAAGGATGTGAAGCTCTAGAAGCAGATTTAGGGAATACCTTCTGATGCAGTTTTCCATATTGACAAGCAGTACAAAATTCAAAAGTATTAGTAACAGTATGATTCAACCTTAGAGACTGCATAATTTTTGCAAGGGTAAAGGCATTAGGGTGACCTAGGCGTTTATGCCATAGCAAACCACTACTTTTTGCAACTGAAATAGATGAATGATATGACTTTTATTGCTAATAGTGTCATCAGTACAAGAGGATACAAATGAAGTGGCAGAATTATTTAGTTCATCACTTGAAAGATTCGAAGAACAATTATTATTGGTATCATTATTACAAGCAGTAGAATATGGAGAAAACAAGAACTTGGTGGTTTGTGGTGTGGAAAAAGTTGTGAAATTGAAGGCTAAAACTGTGGTAGAAGGACCAGCAGCTTGATTTGAGGTTGAAGTAGATTGTGAAGCTGGAATTTGGAGTTGATAAAGACCATCCTTAAGCCTTCCTTGAAGAAGAACAACCTTGGATTGTTTGTCCTTAATCACACAATGGTCAGCAAAGAACTCAACTACTACACTATTGTCTCTAGTGAATTTGGAAATACTTGGTAAATTTTTAGTGATATGAGGTAACATAAAACATGCTTGAGATAAAGAGATCTAGAAAGGCAAGGTAATGTAGTAAAACAAGTATGAGTAATTGGAAGTAACTCACCATTTCCGACCTGGAGCTGCTCATGGCCTTTGTAGGTAGAATTTACTGACAGTTGTGCTAGGTCTGATGTTACATGGTTGGTGGCTCCAGAATCCATATACCAAGATGCATCCTGGACAGTAGAAAGAGCAACAATATAATTGGCTGTGGGATGTATTAAGTACTGTGGATGAGTTTGAGATAAGAACACTTGGTTGTGTCCAGTAGGTGTGGATGAATGAGATTCTGTAGGTATTTGGGATTGTGCTGGAGCTGTATTGGACCTAGTAGGAAAGCAAGTTGAAGTGGTATTTTGTGATCCTGAGTTAGGATAAGGTAATGAAGGGGAGTTATAGGAATTATAGGAGTTGTAGGAAGTTGTGGACTGTGATGAGTTGAAGGGACGGTATGATGAGCCTTGAAAGTTTTCTGATGTTCTGGGGAAATTATTACTGCCAAACTGACCTCTTCCTACTGAGTTGCCTTCTCCCAAGAAGGTTGTATCAAAACGGTGATAGCAATTGAGGGCAAGATGCCCACTTTTGCCACAAACTTGGCAAATGATTCTACCTCTTCCAACTCCCCTGCCTCATCCTCTACCACTAGCAAATTGAGGAGAATAAGGTTGATTATGTGATGTAAATGGATTAGTTCCAAAGCCAGGTTGGTGAGGTGTGTGGGTATGAGGAGTGAAACCAAGAGGCTGAGACTGTTGAAATTGATTCTGCCCAGTATTGAACGAAGACTGCACATTCTGGAATTTTTTGCTAGACTCATTAGTGATGACATTGGCTAGATGTACAGATCCACCATGAAACTCAATTCTTATAATCGTATTTAATGCTAAACTAGCTTTTTCCAACCTTAATTCAAATTTTTGCAGAATTATTTGTGTTTCTTGGACAGAAAGAGGATCTAACTTAGACTCCAACCTTGTAGTGATATTTACTACAGCAGCATCATATTCAGAGTTTAACCCATCAAGAATGTAGTTTAGCAACTCCTTAGCTGTAACTAAAATTCCACTTGCAGATAAGACTTCAACAAATCCCTTCATTTTGACAAAGTACTCGTGGATACTAAGGTTATCTTTCTTGGTATTTTGCAATAAATTTCTGATGTGTAGAGTTTTGGTTCTTGATTCAGTAAGGAATTCTTTTTCTAAAGCTATCCACATATCAGCAGCAAATTGATACTTTGATACAACATTAAACATGGATTCTGAGATAGATCCAAGAAGCCAACTTACAAGTAATTTGTCGGTTTTCTTCCAGTGACTATGAGTTGGATTGGGTTTCTTTTCAGTTGCTCCATTAGGACTCTCGAATTGAATTTTGATGAATGGAGCTGGACAAGAAACTAACCCAGTGAGGTGCTCCTCTAAATCATGCGAACTAGCAGCAAACAAGATCTACGATTTCCAGAATTTGAAGTTGTCTCTGGTTAATTTTGGGGAGATTATTGGAAGAGTAGAAGAAGGCATAGAGGCTGTATTTGTGAGATTAATAGAATCAAAAGTCAATTTTTGGTCAGAGTTGTTCGGATTGGGAGTGAGCTGTGATAGATCTACCATTTTCGATGTTAGTCTAATGGCTCTGATACCAAATCAGTTCTTGACCTAAGCTTGACAAAAGAAAGAAAAAGGAAAGGAAAGGAAAAGTAAATGAAGCTCAGCAAAGTGTATTGTATTCAGCTTAAAGATAACTGTACAGTCAGTAGCACTTTTATAGTGCTCTGTTAACAAAAATATTGAAACGTAACTAAATCTAACTGCTGTAACATATTGCTAACAACTTAACAGATTGCAAACAACTTAGTAACTGAACAATGCTAACTGTAACAGATTAATAACTAAACACATTTTACTTTTTCATTAACACCTTATATCTACTGTGGATCAGATTCAGGGTTTGTGAAGATTAGCAGCTACTGGATATCTCCTCATTTCAATACTTGGAGACTACACTTAACCCTCAGGAAAAATAGGTAAATGAACTCACGATTCTTGGGTTTATTCATTCTTTCGTTACTTTTTCTTGTCCTTCGCTTTGGATATGAAAATGAACAGTACTTCACATTCTGCACTCTGTTTTGTTAGAAACATAAAACTTATTCTCTTCTTTTAAATTTTAAGCTCCAATGGGGCTTCTCATTTAATCCCCAAGAAAGGTTCAAAGATACAGGATAATGCAATTGATTAGCTGCCGACTCATTCATTCAAACACAGTAGAAAAAGAAAGCAATTGATCCTATTGTGGATGTGTGAATGAAGCGGGAGATAAAATTCATCCTTTCTTCTCCATGCTTGGACTGAAGGGATCTCCCTTTTTCAATTTTTCAGAAATAATATCCTTCCCTTGTCCTTAAATCTTTTGTTTAAGCTGTTTACCAACTGTATTAATGTTACTTGGATAAATTATTTGGCTGCAATTAATTTTAGCTTCAAATGGACAGGATATTTAGTTTTGTGCTTGTTGCAATTCTTGCCATAAATTCCTGCTTACAAGAACTATGAATTTAAGCATGCCAATACGTTAAAGACACTGCTTGTGAACTGCAAACATCATGTCGATGAATTATTACTTCCTGAATTACATTTTTTTTTTCAATTGTGCTTGAACCTTTGGAAGTAGGTAGCATATTTAACGTTGCTGTTTTTTTATTTTATTTTATTTTAAATTTTACTTGCTATTTTTTATTGTAGAGAAGAATTTGATTTTGACATACCCTTTCACAGTTTGGCTATAGAACTTTATATTTGTTGCTTTTTTTCAGCCATAACAAGAGGGAGCAAAGGCCAATCAATTGTGATTTGATTTAGGCGCTTATACTTTAACACTAGAAATTAAAATTCTCTTCATTTGTCATTACAATTTCCTACATATTGTTTTAGCTAAATTTAGGCAATATCTCTTTAGTGTCCTTTACCTACGCTCTCTTCTCTCTCGAAGTGATTAATGCGTGGCACAATTATTGTTGTATATGGTAATTTTCATGAAATAAGAAGCTCAGGAATATTGTGATTTATTTTCATATTGTTTACTGATTTATAATTTCATTATTAAGAGAAGTAATGACGCTATATCACCTGACTTAAATGATAAGTTTCAGTTTCACCTTTTCTAATGGATGTCATCCTGTGAGCGTTATGGATTTTCAAGAGTAATTGCTGTTATTTAGCTGTGTAAAGTCTGCAATAATCACTCAAGGAAAATGATGAGGAAATATAATGAAATAAAGACACAGAGGAAATTCTAGTTGCTGTAAATGACTTTTTTATCATTTAACAATTACGATTAAGAAACGCACGTTAAAAATACCTAAAACAAGGTGACATTTTTGTCTATGTTAATATTAAAGCTGAATCTTGTTAGAGAGTATCCTCAGCAATGGCCAAAAATATGTAAATTGAAGTTGTTGTCTTTATTCCTTTGGTCAGGTATATGAGTATATCATGCATTTAGCCAGTTACCATTAAATAAATAATAGATGCAGTGCGTCTGTTTGGTATTATATGTCTAGTAGTCTATTATTTACTGGTTGGAACTTGGAGCTATTAATTTCTTTTCTTGGGGTTTGTTTACATTCGTGATAACCTTTCTTTACTTATTAAATTACACATTAATATGAGTCTATTGTCATGGTTGGAAGTTTCATACCCAAAAGGTTAACCTATTAGGTGGAGGGACTCCTCTCATTTATAAGCCCAAGACCTCTCCAATACACTTTTAATATGGGATTTGTTACATTCTCCCCCACCCAATCCTGTGACGCCCTTGTCACAGGTGGGGCTCCCTGTCTACCCATTCATCTCACTCTCATGTGGACCCATAATCACACGTAGACGCCCCTGCATGGACGCTTGGTGGGACATCGAAAGACGGATTGGGTCTGCTCTGATACCACTTGTCACGGGCTGAAAGTTTTACACCCAAAAGGCTAACCTATTAGGTAGAGGGACTCCCCCCATTTATAAGTCTAAAACCTCTCCAATACGCTTTCAATGTAGGATTTGTTACACTATGCTGCGCCATCTTTCTTTTCTTTTTAAACGAGAATAAGTAATAAATACAGAGCTAGGATTAGGGTGGCTGGCCTGGCTTTACTTTCCTCGGTTTATGTACGGTTTCAATGAAGTTCATCGCTTCATTTTCTTTTCTTGATCGCCTCAACTCAAACATTTCGCAGACAAATAACTGACGTGAACCTCTTTAATTTACTTAAAATATACCAGTTCCTTGCTGCGGTTTTCGAGGGTGAAAGTACACTTGAACTTCATTTTTAATAAATTCTCCAGTAATGGGGCAAGTGTTGCCGCCCTTGCATGGTCCGTTTTATAAAAATATTTATGTTTATATGGACAGTTGTGCCAAATCGATGCCTTGTCATGTTGAGATTTTCTATTTCTGATGTCATCGTAATGCTTGAATCCTGCTGCCCTTGTCTTTTGGCTCGTGCTTTTTTAACATAAACAAAACATTGCGAACGGGTGCCTGCGACGTGTCCCGGAGCTTTTAATATTCACTTTATTTGTTGTGGTCAATTTTCTTTTTTCCTTTTTGCTTTTTTAATTTACATTCAACTTCTAAATCACAATAAAATGGGTTATTTTACATTTCAATAAAGGTTAAACTTAACAACTAGTTTATAGAATTACTATAAGAGTTGTAGTACAATAAATAATTTCTTTTCAATTTATTAAAAAAAAAAATGAAATTAACATAAAAATCACTAAAAACATATTACATGACAAAAAAGAAAATTAACATTTATTATTGTTTGTGGGGGAAAAAATGACTTAGTTAATTCCGTTTGTTGTGTGAGAGGTTTCCATGGAGCATGTTCACTCAAATTGATATGATACCTATTGACTCTACAACCACACTAAAAAAATTCTCAAGCGGATTGATGGGTTTGGTCGGTGAAATGTTAGAACTCAAGCTCAAGAGAGAGCTCAACCCAAAAAACCAGTCTGATAGGTGGGAGAGCCCACAGGCTTAAGTACCACACTTGGTGGGTATGAGATCCCGATGTGGGATCCTAACATTGCACCCCCTTTCAAGAGTCGACATCCACAGTGGCTTTTACTCTATCGACACTAACCCGACGATAGCCCCAGTGTTAGTGTAACACCTTCTGAAAACTAGTATAATGCATGCAATTAACAATGGAAAATTGGGCCCAAAAAGTTTCTTTTCATTACAATTCACATGTCTTTTATACACAAAAGTTACTGTTTACAAAAGTGCATTTCAAAAGACAAAATAGGGGAACAGTGTAGCTATTGCTCCTCGCGCGCCGACGCCCCTCCAACCGAGTTCTCACCTAGAACCTGCATCCACAAAGGAAAATAACGGGGTGAGCACAAATAATGCTCAGTAAGTAAAACTCTCTAAGCATCTGTCCCGTGTGTGACTCTTAATTCTTTCCTTTTCTAATTCTGTTTCTAATAACATCATGGCCTCATCTTACGGAGTACGGCCGAATAGGCGTTCACACGGCACCATTTCACTCTATGGCTATCGGGTGGAATTCACACAGTACCAACCCGTTCTTAGTGACTACAGTGAGGATCACTAAGCACCAACTCGGTTCCTCCTAACTATCGGGTGGAGATCACCTAGCACCTACCCGTTCCTCATGAATTTTGGGTAATGATCACCAAGCATTTACCCATCTCTAGTCACTATCGGGTGATGATCACAAAGCATCACCCGCTTCTACTAGCCATTGGATGATGATCACAAAGCATCAACCCACATATCTCTTAACTAATCGGGTAGTGGTCACAAAGCATCTACCCCTTTTCTATTACTCATTGGGTGCGATCACAAAGCATCGACCCATCTCTCTAAGGCTATTCGGATGATGATCACAAAGCATCCATCCGATTCCCATAATGGTCGGGTGATGATCACAAAGCATCATCCCAACTATACTACTCTTCTAACTCATTCTATTGTAGCATTTTTCAATGCTCTCTACCCTAGAGTAATTTTACCCACTAAGCTCTCTACTCATAGGGTATTTCTATACACAAAGTTTTCTACTCTTTCTTAGGTCACTTTTCAATGCATATAACAATGCACATGGATGATTCATCTCTACTAATGCACTTGTGAAATGCCAACATGCAATGTTGCAAGAATTAAGGTTCATTACTACCACTCAACCTCTAATTAGGCATTTCATCAAACAACTCATGTGCACTATAAAACTATCTCATAGTCATGAATCTAAAACTTTTCCTAACCATCCAAAATGGGGAAAAAACCCCTTCACAAAGCCATAATAACCTGCCATAGAAAACACTTCCAAAAAGGGTTCCATAATACCCCTTAAATTCTATCTCAACTACCTTGCCAAACCAACACCCATTTCTCAAATTTGCAAGGTAAGAACATTCACAAAGCATAGAAATTCCCATTCAATACTCCATACAAGGCATATTACATGCACATCACATACATACATCATTTCTATCAAAACCCTAATCAAGAAATTTCATGAATCTCAACTTGGGTTGGGTTTTACTTACTTGCTATGGAGAGACTTCACCAATCTTCTTTCCACTTGGTTCTCTTGGCTATTCTCTCTACTCTTAACCAAAAGAATGAAAACTCTCAAAAACCAAAATGAACTAAAATCTTCAAATCACACAACTTAAGGGAAAATCCTTACCTTAGGAAGCCTTAAGTTGTTTTCTCTACCTCAAATCACTTCAAAATCCCTTGGAAATCCTTGATCAAAAGAAAAGAAGTTGAGAGGAGAAGAATGAGAAGTTGCGTTGGAGAAGAAGAGAAATGAAGGGTTTCTTTGATTCTAATTCCTTTTAATGAAATAAAACACAATCATTCCCATTTTGCCCTTACTCTTCTTTGGAAATTCCATCCATATCCTTTGATTCATTACAAACTCACCCCCATCTCAACATACTCTTCCATGAAAAAATCCTTACAATTCACTCCCCACTTTTCCTACTAATTAGGGGTAGAAAGGTCCAATTGCCCTTGGGGAAGAAAATATCTAAAACTCAACCAACATAAAAAATCGGCCCGTCGCGCGCGAAAAGAAACCTTTGTCGCTGCGAGCTGTCCCGAGAGTTTCGCCCTTGGTCTCAACACATCTTCGCCGCGGAGACTCTTCTTCGCCCGTGACTTGGTTCACTAAGATTCTTCTATTTTCAACCAATTTCAGGGCAACATTCAACATAACACTCAAACAAACAAATATAACAGAAAACCAACTCGATTAAGGGCGAAAGAGGAAACAATAACAACATACCTCAAGTGGGGCGTTACAATTCTTCCCCCCTTAAAAGAATTTCGTCCCGAAATTCAAACAAATAACTTCGGGGAAGCGATTACGCATGTCCCGTTCTACTTCCCAAGTGGCTTCTTCCACTTTGTGATTCCTCCAAAGGACCTTCACTAGCGGAACACTCTTGTTCCGAAGCTCTTTAACCCGTCGATCTAGAATCTGAACTGGACGTTCTTCATATACTAGATTCTCTGCTACTTCAACGTCCTCTACGCTCAAGATATGGAGGGGATCACTTACATATTTCCGTAACATCGAGACATGGAAGACATCGTGCACCCTATCCATACTAGGTGGTAGAGCCAATCTGTAGGCCACCTTTCCTACTCGTTGCAAGACCTCAAAAGGACCTACAAACCTCGGTGCTAACTTCCCTTTGGTTCCAAACGCATGACTCGCTTATAAGGGAAACCTTCAGAAACACCTTGTCGCCCACTTGGAAATTCTACCTCTTTCCTCTTCAAATCGGCATAACTCTTCATCGATCTTGGGCTTGCTTCACTTCTACTTCGGATTACCTTCACATCTTCTACAAGTTTCGAGTCATCTCCGGCCCAAGAGCGGTACTCAACTCATCTCTCTCCCACTTCATCCCATGAAGCGGAGACCTACACCGTCTACCATACAAAGCCTCGTAAGGCGCCATTCTAATTGTAGGTGATAAGCTTGTTGTAGGCAAATTCCACTAATGGTAACATCTCATGCCAGGATACTCTGTAATCCATGCAACAGGCTCTCAACATATCCTCGAGCACCTGATTCGTTCTCTCGGTTTGGCCATCTGTCTGAGGATGATAGGCAGTACTGAATGCTAAGCGGGTACCCAAACTCCTCTGTAAACTTGTCCAGAAGGCTGAAACAAATCTGGAATCTCTATCTGATACTATAACCTTGGGCACACCATGCAATCTGACTATCTCCTTGAGGTAAATGCGGGCCAAGCGATCGTAGTGGTACTCTCCTTTCTTTGGGAGAAAATGGGCTGACTTGGTTAACCTATCCACAATCACCCATATAGCATTACACCCTTTCACTACTCTGGGAAGACCCGTGATAAAATCCATTGAAATGCTTTCCCATTTCCACTCTGGAACACTCAATGGCTGAAGCAACCCTGACGGCCGTTGATGTTCTGCTTTCACCTGCTGACAAGTTAGACATTTAGCCACAAACTTCGGCGATGTCTTTCTTCATACCAGACCACCAATAGCCTTTCTTGATATCTGATACATCTTGGTTGCTCCCGGATGAGCGGTGTACGGTGTGTCATGAGCCTCTATAAGGATTTTTGTTTCAACTCCTCAATTGGAGGAATGCACAACCGATTTCTGAAATAGAGGACACCATCTCTCACAAAGAACTCCGATGTCTTGCCCTCACACACTTGCTGAACTATTTTCTGACACCACTCATCAGCCATTTGCTTTTCTCTAATTTCCTCTAGTAAAGAGGAATTTGTACCACTAAGGTGGAAATTCTTCCGGAACCACCTCAATCTGCTCCTTAGACAACTCTTCTATTAACTCTTTACTGCCTAGTAAGTTGGAAAACATGGGCTTTTCTACTCAAAGCATCGGCTACGACATTGGCTTTTCCTGGTTGATACTTGATCTCACAATCATAATCCTTGACCAGCTCTAACCACCTTCTCTGTCTCATATTTAACTCCTTTTGAGTGAAGAAGTACTTCAAACTCTTATGATCGGTGTAGATATTACTCTTCACACCATAAAGGTAATGCCTCCATATCTTTAAAGCAAAGACCCACATTTGCTAACTCTAGGTCATGCGTAGGGTATCTGGTCTCGTACTCTTTCAATTGTGAGAAGCATAAGCTATAACCCTACCTAAGCGCATCAACACGGCTCAGGAGTCCACTGCAAAGGCGTACGTATAAATGTCATAATCTACACCCTCTGCGGTAACACTAGCACGGGAGGCTGATGTTAACCTCTTCTTCAACTCTTGGAAGCTTTCTTCGCAAGTGTGACCAGGACAAAAGGAGTTTTACGCTTGGTAAGAGCATCAGCGGTTTAGCCAAGCCCCAGGCGAATCCTGCTACAAATCGCGGTAGTAACTGCCAAGCCCAAGAAACTCTGATTTCTTTCTTGTTCTCAACCGCCATTCTAGGATTGCTGCACTTTACTCGGATCTACGAAATCCCTTCCTTCGACACGGTATGACCCAAGAATATCACTTGATTCAGCCAAAACTCACACTTGGAAAACTTAGCACACAACTTCTTTTCTCTCAGTCGTTGCAATACTAATCCCAAGTGTTTCTCATGCTCTTCTCTGGACTTTGAGTAAATCGAATGTAAATCGATGAAGACAACAATAAAGCGATCCAAATACTCATGAAATACCTGTTCATCAAGTCCATAAAAATTCTTTGGGGCATTAGTCAAGCCAAAAGGCATTACTACAAATTCATAATGCCCGTGCACAGTACGAAAGGCGGTTTTAGCCACATCTTGCTCAACTCTTACGATGATATCGGACCTCAAATCAATTTTGGAGAACAACTGCACCTTTCAAGTGATCAAAGAGGTCATCTATCCGGGGTAGCGGGTACTTATTCTTCAACGTAACTTTATTCAACTCCTATAATCAATACACATCCTTAGTGATCCATCCTTCTTTTTCACAAACAGGATTGGAGCTCCCCAAGGGGAATGACTTGGTCGGATGAAGCCTTTATCTAAAAGCTCTTGGAGTTGCTTCTTTAATTCTTGGAGCTCAGTGGGGCCATTCTATAAGGGGCTTTAGATATTGGTGCTGTCCACAGGTGCTAGTTCGATACTAAATTCTACCTCTCTCTCTGGAGGCAAACCCGGTAACTCTTAGGAAACACATCTAGAAAGTCTCGAACTACGGCACCTTACGGATCTCTAAGCGTGGAACATCACCACTCTGCACTACATGGGCAATATAACCCGAACACCCCTTTCTCAACATCTTCTGGCCTTTACATTACTAATCGGCATGCTCAGTGATGGCCTTCTCCAAAACTAAACTTATCTCCACAATCGAGGTTAAACCTCGCCTTCTTTTCCGACAGGTCAATCTCTACTCCATACCTCCCTAGGAAGTCCATACCCAGAATTACATCAAAGTCGGGCATATCAAAAACTATTAAGTCAACGATTAACTCTCTACCCTGGATCACTAAGGACTCTCTTAACAAAATCTCTTGAGTCACAACACTAACCCCATCGGGTAGTTCTATCTTAATGGGTTGTGCCGCTCTAGTAGGTCTCAAACCTAATCTCTCAAGCATCCCATAAGATATAAACGAATGGGTAGCACCCGAATCAATTAAAGCATATAAAGGGTGCATGAAATAATAAGCCCGACCCGATATGGTGATGGGTGGCCTCTGCTTCCCCTTGTGCCACAGTAAAAACTCTGGCACTCGCAGTACCTCCTGAACTCTGAGTAGTTGGTGGAAGAGGAGCTTTGCAATCCCTCATCATGTGCCACGGCTGTCGGCACCTATAGCATACTCTCGATCCTTGAACACTCTCCCGGGTGGTTCTTCCCACACTTAGGGCAAGGAGGAAACCCTTCCGTTCGAGGTCGCTTATTCCTCCACTCCTTTCTATTCTGTTTATACTGAAACTTCTTTTTCTGATTCTTCATATCTTTGCCTTTTTCACCCTCATGTCTCTCTCTGAGGAGGCGGAGGGTAGCTCCTTCGGTCCTCTGTCGAGGATCCTACGGGAAGATTTTATTCTCAAAAATCTCCGCCTTCATTGCCCGCCTCAAGGCCTCTTTGTAATTGCGAGGAGGGTTGGAGCTTGTCATAATATCCCGGGCTATCTCGGCTTCAATCCATGCACAAACTTATCCCTTCTCAAGGCAGGGGTGCTAACTATTCCCGGTGCAAACCTTGCAAGGGCGTTGAACTTCAGTACTCTTTCACGGCGCTAGCTCCTTGCATAAGTGATAAATTCTTGGACCTTCTCATGAACTTGGTCCTCGATCTATCTCAGCCTCAAACTCTTGCCTAAACTCTTCCCATGTCATTCTTGTCGCATCATGAGTTTCTTCCATTAATTCCCACCAAATTCGGGCATCACCCAAGCAGGAAACTTCGCATACGGATCTTCTCCCGGTCTGTCATGGGAAATAAACCCGTGGCTCGTTCTACTGCCCAAGCCACTCCTCTGCTACCTCTTGGATCCGTAGTACCCTTAAACTACGAGGGCTGATGTTGGTTTGGAAAGACCATATATCGGTTCAACTCGCTTCGCATCGGGGAGGTACCGCCCTTTGTTCCCTCTCTCGACAGGCGATCGGAGGTGGTGCTGCACGGGGGTACAACTCTCCCCGAGTTTCAATCATAACCTTTCTTTGTATTATTCCCGGATTCTAGCTTCATCCAAGGGAGGGCGTAGACTCAGGTGGGTTAGAAGGTTCTCCTTCATTCACCACACCTTTACCGCGATTTCGATAACTACGCCTCATCTACAAAATGATCACACTAATGAACTCAAGAAACAATTCTGTAAGGAAAGAATTACTCACACGGTTGGTTAGAGGGCGTCGTGGCGATGAGAATAGTACCTTTGTTCAATCCCAAAATCTTTGCTCGATACCAAAAATGTAACACCTTAGAAAACTAGTATAATGCATGCAATTAACAATGGAAAATTGGGCCCAAAAAGTTTCTTTTCATTACAATTCACATGTCTTTTATACACAAAAGTTCTTGTTTACAAAAGTGCATTTCAAAAGACAAAATAGGGAGCAGTGTAGCTATTGCTCCTCGCGCGCCGACGCCCCTCCAACCGAGTTCTCACCTAGAACTGCATCCACAAAGGAAAATAACGGGGTGAGCACAAATAATGCTCGTAAGTAAAACTCTCTAGCTCTGTCCCGTGTGTGACTCTTAATTCTTTCCTTTTCTAATTCTGTTTCTAATAACATCATGGCCTCATCTTACGGAGTACGGCCGAATGGCGTTCACACGGCACCATTTCACTCTCTATGGCTATCGGGTGGAATTCACACGTACCAACCCGTTCTTAGTGACTACAGTGAGGATCACTAAGCACCAACTCGGTTCCTCCTAACTATCGGGTGGAGATCACCTAGCACCTACCCGTTCCTCATGAATTTTGGGTAATGATCACCAAGCATTTACCCATCTCTAGTCACTATCGGGTGATGATCACAAAGCATCACCCGCTTCTACTAGCCATTGGATGATGATCACAAAGCATCAACCCACATATCTCTTAACTAATCGGGTAGTGGTCACAAAGCATCTACCCCTTTTCTATTACTCATTGGGTGACGATCACAAAGCATCGACCCATCTCTCTAAGGCTATTCGGATGATGATCACAAAGCATCCATCCGATTCCCATAATGGTCGGGTGATGATCACAAGCATCATCCCAACTATACTACTCTTCTAACTCATTCTATTGTAGCATTTTTCAATGCTCTCTACCCTTAGAGTAATTTTACCCACTAAGCTCTCTACTCATAGGGTATTTCTATACACAAAGTTTTCTACTCTTTCTTAGGTCACTTTTCAATGCATATAACAATGCACATGGATGATTCATCTCTACTAATGCACTTGTGAAATGCCAACATGCAATGTTGCAAGAATTAAGGTTCATTACTACCACTCAACCTCTAATAGGCATTTCATCAAACAACTCATGTGCACTATAAAACTATCTCATAGTCATGAATCTAAAACTTTTCCTAACCATCCAAAATGGGGAAAAAACCCCTTCACAAAGCCATAATAACCTGCCATAGAAAACACTTCCAAAAAGGGTTCCATAATACCCCTTAAATTCTATCTCAACTACCTTGCCAAACCAACACCCATTTCTCAAATTTGCAAGGTAAGAACATTCACAAAGCATAGAAATTCCCATTCAATACTCCATACAAGGCATATTACATGCACATCACATACATACATCATTTCTATCAAAACCCTAATCAAGAAATTTCATGAATCTCAACTTGGGTTGGGTTTTACTTACTTGCTATGGAGAGACTTCACCAATCTTCTTTCCACTTGGTTTCTCTTGGCTATTCTCTCTACTCTTAACCAAAAGAATGAAAACTCTCAAAAACCAAAATGAACTAAAATCTTCAAATCCCACACAACTTAAGGGAAAATCCTTACCTTAGGAAGCCTTAAGTTGTTTTCTCTACCTCAAATCACTTCAAAATCCCTTGGAAATCCTTGATCAAAAGAAAAGAGAAGTTGAGAGGAGAAGAATGAGAAGTTGCGTTGGAGAAGAAGAGAAATGAAGGGTTTCTTTGATTCTAATTCCTTTTAATGAAATAAAACACAATCATTCCCATTTTGCCCTTACTCTTCTTTGGAAATTCCATCCATATCCTTTGATTCATTACAAACTCACCCCCGTCTCAACATACTCTTCCATGAAAAAATCCTTACAATTCCTCCCCACTTTTCCTACTAATTAGGGGTAGAAAGGTCCAATTGCCCTTGGGGAAGAAAATATCTAAAACTCAACCAACATAAAAAATCGGCCCGTCGCGCGAGAAACCTTTGTCGCCGCTGGCGCTGTCGAGAGTTTGCGCCCTTGGTCTCAACACATCTTCGCGGCGGAGACTCTTCTTCGCCCGTGAACTTGGTTCACTAAGATTCTTCTATTTTCAACCAATTTCAGGGCAACATTCAACATAACACTCAAACAAACAAATATAACAGAAAACCAACTCGATTAAGGGCGAAAGAGGAAACAATAACAACATACCTCAAGTGGGGCGTTACAGTTAGAACTCAAGCCCAAGAGAGAGCTAAACCCAAAAAACCAGCCTGATAGGTAGGAGAGCCCATAGGCTTAAGTACCACACTTGGTGGTTATGAGATCCTGATGTGAGATCCTAACATTACACCGCCCTTCAAGAGCTAACGTCCATGGCGACTTTCACTCTATCAACACTAACCCTACGGTAGCCCTTTTCCCCTTTGGGCGCACTCACCTATCAATCATTCGACACACATTGCACCTTAATCTAGCCTATAGGTAGCCCTTTCCGCAACCTAATTCTCAATGAAAAGCACCAATGTTAGAACTCAAGCCCAAGGGAGAGCCCAACCCAAAAGACTAGCCTAATAAGTGAGAGAGCCTATAGGCTTAAGTACCACACTTGGTGGGTATGAGATCCCGATGTGGGATCCTAACATGAAACCCCTCCAGTACTTAAATCAGATACTATATAACATGAAAAATTACATATTAGAAAGGAAACTAATGTTTTGTGTATAATTTTGAGTTTACCTTTGCTATTCCCCTTGTGGGGTATTTGTATAGTTTTTGTCCCTTGAACATGAGAGATTTTTGGGGTTGTATTGTCGTGAGATTAGTTGCATAATGGTGTCTAAGATGTTGGTTAAAGGTTTGTAAGAAACATTTTGAAGTGGTGGAGAAGGCATTCTCTTATGATTTAGTTAGTCAGAAATTAGCTTTGAGTGGAAGAAAGTGTATCTTGGGTTTGTTAGAGATTTTATGAGTAAACAACTTTTTCCCACCCAAATAATGGTTTAATGACACTTTTTCACTCAAAAAGTTTAATGTTAGTGTTTTTGCCATCTTATGATCATGTCTTAAGTCTTGCACTATCTTTTCCTTTTTGCCAATGTGGGCACACTCGTTAAAGGCGAATACCTTCACAAGTGTGAGTACTTTAGTGTCTGTATGCTCACAATGCATTTGGCATATATTTTTCCTAAATCACACTTCCTGCACTCGTTTTACTTTTTTGGACAATATTATTTCTCATTGATATTCTTTTTTGTGCTTTTACACTTGTCCTCTTTTCATTTGCTATGTGAGAAAAGAAATATTTCTTTTGTTTATGGTCCAAAATTTCTTGTGCAAAAGGAAAAACACAAAAGTTAATATTTAACTTTTTTGTCCCCCAACCCTTGACACATTGATCCTATATATATTCATTCATTTCTGGCGTTTTCTTCAAGGAATCTGATTGCAATTGTTTTCCTCTTTGAATATTCTTTGAGGTTCTCATTTTGGTTAAGATTTCTTGTTGTGCTTTTGTAGGCTTAGATTACCATCCTCACTTGTCCTTGTATGAGATCTTTGGATGTTGTTTCTGTTGTGACGAGAACTTGTGTGCAAGCTGCTATCCTGTCTTCATTGTTGAATCTTAAGAGGAGCTCCTCTTCAACATGATGTTGTTGTGTACGTGAAGTTTGCTGTGAGAACTTGAAGTTCAACAAATAAGATAATGTTGTCATGTGGAAAACAGGAAGTGTTTTACAACCTTGGTTAACTTGCTTTGTATTTGAACTCATAAGTATTTCATAGTGAATTTGCTTCCTCTGGACATGGTCCAATGGATGTAGGCTTGATGCTAAACCATGTATTTACTTGCTTTGATGTATGTTTTGATTAAGTTTTTCACAACTCATTTGCACTAAAAATTTGAACAAGCAACCAATTCTGCATAAGTTTTAAACACTTGGTAATCCTTTAAAACTTTCATTTGGTATTAGAGCTCGTTTTAAAGAGTTATTTTAGTTGATCCTTGCTTGTTTATCAAATCTTTAATCTGAGTTTGTGCTTGTCTGTGTTATCTTTTGTTTCGTGTTTGGTTGAGCAGATCTACTCATTTCGATCTGTGTGATCACCTCATTTTGTTTGACCACATTCGTTGTCCTGTCACTATGAGTTTCTTTGGTGAAGGTGGATCTACTCACATACCACCATTGTTGGAGGAACTAGTTTTTCCTTCTAGAGACCTAAGATGAAAGTCTTCTTAAATCTATTGATGAAAAGGCTTGGAATGCATGTGTTGTTGGTTGGAAAGAACTGCAAGTTGTTAGCAAAGAAGGTGGTAGCAAGAGAAAACCCCTTGATCAATGGACCAAAGCTGAGTTGGAAGAGTCTAATTTCAACTCTAAAGCTCTCCAAGCACTCTTTAACGTTGTCATTATTAGCCAAATGAAAAATATAGTCAACTGTGAGATAGCTAAAGATGCATGGGACAGACTCCAAGTAAAGAATGAAAGAACTGACACGATTAAAAAGAACAGACTTAGGAGATTGATTATTGACTATGAAAACCTTTTTATGTATACTGATGAATCTATCACTGATTTTCATGGTCAATTGTGTGATATCATGACTAAATGTTTTGCTTTGGGTAAGATCTATATTGATGCTAAACTTGTCAGGAAAGTCTTGTGTTATCTACCTATGAAGTTCATGTCTAAAGCAACCTCTATTGAAGAATGCCAAAATCTGGATGAGATGTAGCTGGATGAACTGATTGAATCTCTTCAGACATTCGAACTCAATCTGAAACAATGGGAGAAGAAACCAAGAAAGGGTCTCGCATTGAAGCATGAGGTAACATCTGAACCTACTGTTTGTGTTGTTTCTAGTGATGTGAGGAAGATGAGTGCGCTTTGTTCACAAAAAGTTTTGCTAAATTCTTGAAAAAGAATATGAGATAGCTTAAGTTGAGCAAAAAGGGTAAACAACCTTTTGTGAAGAAGTCCACTGACTAGGTTGGTCAAGGTGCCTTCTCGAAATGATTTTTGAGAAATAATGATAAGAAAAACAAAGGCGTCAGGTGGTATGAATGTGAAGGGTATGGACACATTCAATCAGAGTGTGCGAACCCTCTAAAGAAAAAGGGAAAAGCAATGGTTGCCACTCTAAGTGAAAGTGCTGACAATGAGAATGGATGTGATGACACAAATGAGGATAGGAATTTCCTAGCCTTTACGAAAAATCAAGAGGATCGTAGGAGTGTGTCCTCGGATGACTCAAGTGATGTTTATAAGGAGTAGCAAGAGGCTTACGACAAAATGTATGAGTCATGGGTAAAAGCCATCAAGAAGATCAAATCTCTTAAATCTAAGAACTGCACCTTAATAGAAGATAAGAAAATGTTGAATGATAAGTTGAATGTCTTGTTTATTGATTTATCCAACAAGGAACTTCTATTAAATCAAGCATTAAATGAACTAACTGAGGCCAAGGCCATTGTTGAAAGATTGAATGTAAGTTCTTATAAACTTGATGAAGTTCTTGGTCAAGGGAAGTCTTTTGGTGATAAAATTATTTTAGGTTTTTCTCCTAGAGCAAGTTCTTCCTAACCTGGTGTAACCACTTTCATTAAGGTGAGCACCTCGAAAACAATTGTGACCATTATAGCCAACACAGATTTAGACCTGAATGTTTTTGCTACACCTCATGATTAGACCTTGAAGGTAAGAAGATTTACTCCTGTTTGTCATTTCTGTCAAAAGAAAGGTCACATTAGACCAAATTGTTTCAAGCTCATTTCATACTTGAAAAGGTGCATTGGAAATCTCGTTTTTCCCTCTCAAAAAACCCTTCATCAAAATAATTTTTTAAAAAATAGAAAAACATGGAGACTCAAGTCTAGTACCAACTGTTTGGTTGCTCATACATCATTGCTTGCATTTCAAAATGACCAATGGTACTTTGACAGCGGGTGTTTAAGGCACATGACAGGTAACAAAGGTTTGTTGACTGATCTTGAATTTGTTGAAGCTGGTCATGTGACCTATGGTGATGGCAAAAGAGGTAAAAACCTTGGCAAATGATCTATTGTTATTCTTGGTTTCCCTATTCTGAATGATGTGTTATATGTTGAAGGTCTTAAAGCTAATCTTATAAGTATTAATCAAATCTGTGATAAAGATTGTGCTATGAAAATTTTAAAAGATTTGTGTAAAGTTTTGAATGATGATTGTACTTCAGTTCTTGAAGGAAAAAGATCAAATGATAATTGTTATCTCTTGACTAACAAAGTTCTTGCTTAAGTTCCAAATTAGATTTTGTTGATATTTGGCACAAAAAGCTTGGCCACATGAATTTCAGAGACCTTGTGAAACTCTCCAAAAAGGATGCAGCGAAAGGTTTGCCAAAACTTGTGTTCCCAAAAGGTAAAGTTTGTGGCCCGTGCCAACAAGGCAAGCAAACTAAATTTCCACGCAAATCCTTGTCTTGGTTGAGTACCTCATGTGTGTTAGAACTTCTTCATATGGACTTGATGGGTCCTATGCAAACTGAAAGTTTGGGAGGTAAGAGATATGTTTTTGTGTGTGTTGATGACTTTTCAAGATACACATGGGTTGATTTTTTAAGGGAAAAGTCTGATGCATTTGAAGTTTTCCAAAACCTGATCAAGAGACTTCAAATTTAATAAAATTGTGGAGTGAAGAAAGTTGTAAGGATAAGAAGTGATCATGGAAGGGAGTTTGAGAACAGTAATTTTTCCAGTTTTTGTGATTCACAGGGTATATGGAACAAGTTTTCTGCTCCAAAAACACCCCAACAGAATGGAGTTATGGAGAGAAAGAATAAAGTTCTTCAAGAAATGGAAAGAGTTATGTTAAATGCCAAGAAATTATCAATGAGATTGTGGGCTGAGACAATCAACACAGTGTGTCACATTGCAAATAGGGTTTTTCTAAGAAAAAGTATCTCCTAAACTCCATATGAGTTATGAAAAGGTAAGAAGCCTGATTTGTCCTATTTTCATGTTTTTGAGTGCAACTGCTATGTGTTAAATGATAGAGATTCACTCAGAAAATTTGATTCCAAAAGTGATGAAGATGTCTTTCTAGGATACTTTTCAAATAGTAGGGCATATAGTTCTATATGAGAACTCAACGCGTTATTGAATCATTTAATGTTGTTTTCTCTTATTCAGAAGATTTCTCATAGTTTTCTCATGAAGATGATATTGATGACTTAGTGTCACCTACAGATGTGACCATTGATCATGGCAATGTGCCCACTTCAAGTTCTCTTAAAGATGTGACCACATCAAAATCAGATGCAAACACCTCTGCAGCTCAACAAGGATCTCTTCTGGAGAGACAATGACTTGAATTGATTGTTGATCTATCTGATGAAATCACTTAACAAAGGACACCCAAAATCAAAGAACCACCCTTCTAGATCAAAAAAGCTTATCCACCATCTACAGTGATTAGAAATCTGGACGAGGTAATGGTCACTAGACGAAAAAGATTGAGTGAAATTAATAACCTGTGCTATGTTTCCCTTTCAAAACCTAAGAATGCAAAGGAGGCTCTTTAAGACAATTGCTAGATTGTTGTCATGCATGAGGAGCTAGAATAGTTTGAGAGAAATGACATGTGGAAACTGGTTCCCATGCCTAACGGAATTAATGTTATTGGAACAAAGTGGATTTTCAAAACAAATCAGATGAATTTGGGAACATTGTGCAAAACAAAGCAAGACTTGTTGCACAAGGGTATACCCAAGTTGAAGGAGTTGATTTCGATGAAACTTTTGCACCTGTGGCTAAGCTTGAATCATAAGATTAATGCTAGGAGTTGCCTACTATATGAAGCTGAAACTTTACCAAATGGACATGAAGAGTGCTTTTTTGAACATAATGTTGATGGAAGAAGTCTATGTTGGGCAACTAACAGGATTTCAGGATCCTCATAAGCCTAGTCATGTGTTCAAACTTAAGAAAGCACTTTATGGTTTGAAGCAAGCAGCGAGAGCTTGGTATGATAGGTTGACCTCCTTCCTCCTTGACCATAAATTCACAAGAGGTAATGCCGACAAAATTTTGTTCATAAAGCATGAAAAAGGTGATTTTTTGTGTGCTCAAATTTATGTAGATGATATTGTTTTTGGTTCCACCTCACATATTCAATTGGAAAATTTTATCGCTTTAATGAAAGATGAATTAGAGATGAGTATGGTGGGAGAACTAAGCATGTTCCATGGTCTTCACTCCAAACAAATTGATTATGGAATGTTTGTCTCTCAATCTAAGTATGCCAAAAACATGCTCAAAAGATTCAATCTTGAATCTGCCAAGTATGCAAACACCCCAATGAGCTCCACTCTTATACTCTCCAGGGATGAAAAAGGTAAAAAGGTTGATAACAAGCTTTTTAGAAGCATGATAGTGAGTTTATTACATTTGACAACAAATAGGCCTAATTTGTGCTTTAGTGTAGGTGTGTACAAGGTTTCAATCTAATCCTACTGAGCTTCATCATAAAGTTTTTAAAAGGATTATGAAATATGTTGCTTGAACATCAGATTTTGGGGTTCTCTTATGAGTCTAATCCTCCTCTTGTGGGTTTTAGTGATGTTGATTGGGCAGGGTGCTTGGATGATAGAAAAAGCACATCTGGAGACTATTTTTTTCTCGGCAACAACCTGATCACCTGGTATAGCAAGAAACAAAATTCAATCTCACTCTCCATAGTTGAGGCTGAATATATTGCTGCACATAGGTTCTTTGGTTAAAACAAGTGCTATGTGATTATGGATTTGATCAAGAATACATAATTTTCTTTTTGTGATAACACTAGTGCAATAAACATTTCTAAAAATCCTGTTCAGCACTCCAAAACCAAACACATTGACATTATGCATCATTTTATAAGAGACTTAGTTGATGAGAAGGTGATCAATCTTGCACATGTTAACACAAACTCTCTTAAATTGCTGACTTGTTTACTAAGGCTTTAGATTTGCAAACTTTTGTATATTTGAGGAAGTCCATTGGACTTATTCAAATTGAGTAGTCTTCTGATAAATGCCATGAGACAAATTTTTAACTTTTTATTATTGCAAGTACTCTCTTAATTTGTGTTGGTGTATGAGAATTTTATTAGTCTTGTGGTAGCATGCTGCTGCAATGTGTCCACCTTGTGCTTTCTTATCTAAAGGCATTTATGTCTTAAGGCCTCTACATGAGTTTGTTTTGCTTGACTTTGTCACCAAGTGAAAGAGTTACCTTGCTTGTAGTGTGAAAGTCATAAGTGAGTAATCCTTTATGATGTAAAGATCTCTATGTCCTTGGAAGATCTACCATTTAGAAGGTTAACTCCTTGAAGCTACACTTGGTTGATGATTGAGAGATTTTATTCTGTTTAATGCTTGGAATTTTCATTGAAAAAGAAATCAAAAGGAATTCAATTGAATTGAATAGTAAAAAAGGCATGAGGGAAAGGGGAGTTAAAAGATGTTTAATTGACCAATGAGTCATACTCCCCTTTGAGGACACCGCACACACTTATGACAAAGAATCTATGCATTCTTGCTCATTGTTTGACAAAAGAAATAACTGCTTAGTGTTTGAAAGTGACTTGATTGAGAACATTCTTTTAGCATCCCCAAGATTGGTGATTTCTTCTCTTATGTCACAATAATTGACAATACTTGCTTCTGTAAATTTTTGTTTATGAAATTGATCTCATGGGAATTTCCTTTTATTTTATTTTATTTGGGTGTCTCTCATCTTTTGCTTTTGTCCAATGTCACCACTTTGAGAGTTCTTGTGTGCACATGTCTGCAGTTTTATGACTTTGATTTCTCTCCTAAGTATCTCTTTTACTGTTGCGTTTTGTGTATGGTTCAATGTGTGCACCTTGTACACTTATGTTATCACATGTGAGGCTTTCTTTAATTTTTGCTTGTTATGTGCACATGACTATTTGATGTGCTCACATTGTCTCTAGTGAATAAAAAACCGTGTTTTTCTAAGGTTGCGAACTTTTCTCTTTTTAAAGTCGCTCTTTTGTTCTTTTCAACCGTCATATACAAAGTCTACAATTTTTTATTCCTTCTTTTCTCTCAATATTCTCTCCTAACAAACTTTTGCGAGATTCAATGGAACATTAACAGGTATTCGTTGATGACATAAGGAAGGTTGTTGAAGCCAAAAAGAGAATAAGATCAGGGCAGTCCTCACATGCCTAGGAAAATGCGCACTCTTCTGCTTCAAGTGAAAGCACCCCCTCTACTTCAATATCGGTGTCGATATCTTCATCTTCAAGATCCACTCCATTTGATGATCAGCCTCTCATCAAGAGACTGAAGCGCTTGAAAGGGTCTTCTGTTGAATCTCAAGTAAAGAAGAAGAAATAAGCAGAGATCACTAAGGGCAAAAGGAAGGTGAAAGTGCCACCTCAATATGAGGTTTTAGGTAAACAAAAAAAATTTGCTTCTCCTTTTGCTGAGTCTAGGTTTAAAGACTGTTATTTTTAGGCCCATTGTTTGTGAGTCAAATGTCAAACTCTCTGAGTTCCCTGAAATTGCCAAAATTGTGGTTGAACGAAAGTGGAAAACGACCATGGTGAAACCTATGCCACCTTGTCAGGGTTTTGTGCAAGAATTCTAAGCACATTTTAGGAAAGACTTGGACAAAATCTCGTACCATATAAATCAGGTCTGGGTAAGGGGTATTTGGATTGATTTTACCCTTGAAGTGATTAGAAAATTGCTAAAACTCCCTGTTGTGAAGAACAAAGATGACCTAACTGTCCCTGTAGAGGAGCATAGATTTATGTCTAGTGACCTTAGTTGTGGAGTTGTGACAGTTTGGCCTAATAATGGTTTTCTTCCTATCAATGTGCTCACAACCCTATTCAAAACTATTTTCAAAATCACCATCACCAATTGGTCACCCTTTAGGCATAACTCATCTATCAGGCTTGATAAAGCACAGTTGTTGTATGGCATTGTGTAAGGAAAGAAAATTGACCTTGCATTTTTATTTACAAATTGACCAAAACTACTGGTGAGTTTGAAGGGAAATCATTCATTCTGCCGTACCCTTCTCTGGTTACAAGGTTTGTTGATTCTTATAGGGCCCCAAAATAGTCAAATGACCACGTTTTTAAGATTAGAAGTATTTCTTCTAAGACTCTCAAGCCCTCTATCCCTGTTATAGATGTCCCTTCATCCTCTCAAGCACCTCCTGTAAAATCCAGTGCTTGGCAGTCCAAGTTGTTTGAGTTGTTGCAGGAACTTGACAAGAAAAAGTGGATTCATATCACACCACCTTGCTGGGTCGTGTTGACTCCCTTAAAGCTGCTCTTAATGAAACCAGGGCTGAGCTTCTGAGCAAAGGGTCTTTAAGTGGTTCCAAGGATGCCCTTGATGCCTCTATTCCTGCTGAAAAGATTGTTGTTCCTACTGAAAAGATTGTTGTTCCTGCTAAGCCATAGATTGGTTTGAATGACAATCCTACTGCTACAAATATTGTTGTTGAGGATCTAAATCCAATCATCCCTGAAGATATTCCAGAAATTAATGAAGAAGACACTGTGGATGAACCTGATTCAGGAATTGCAGCTAAGGAAAGTGCAAAAGAAACCTTTGCTTCTATGCCTGTTCCTGAAATTGATCTATCCAACAGGGAGAAAGAATATGAAGATTGGTCCCTCTTGCTGTCTCTCAGACTGAAAAAGATGATCCCGATGTGGACACCTTTACCCTTGTCAGCATTGTTCTTCCTCCTATGTCCACCTCTGCAGTTGATCCTCCTCCAACTCTTGCATCTGTCAAGAGTCGTGTCAAAATTGTTGGCAGAAGGCCACCCACCAAAAGATCTTCTTGGCACAAAGATTGATCACTTATGATCAAAGAGGGGGAGATTCGATGTTGCTGTTCTATTGATGCTCTGCTTCCAAGACATTTTTTTTACTGTTTAATGTTTACTGCCTTTTTTTAATTGTGATCACTGTTGTTTCCATGTGATCACACTTTAAGTTTTTTTTATGCAAAACGTTATAGAACCTTTTATGGATGTTTTCTTATGGAATTTTTTTTTTTTTTTAATGTTTCTTTTAATTATTGATGTTTGGTTGGTTCTATGTAATACTTTCTCTCTAGCTAGTATACTTGGAAAATAAACAGTATTATAAGAAAATATATATATACATAGATGAGTATGAAATAATGGGCCCATATCTAATTTTTCTTTATATACAAATCTTTACATAATATAATAAAGTCATAAAACATCACTCGACAGTGTTGCCAAACCCTTCCGCTTCTTGACATTCCAAGCGACCGCGTCTCACCCAGTACCTGTAAAAACATTGAAAACAACAGGGTGAGCACTAATTGCTCAGTAAGTAAACCCACTATACTACCCTTCTTTCTCCGTTGCTTAAATGTTGAATTTCTTTCCTTACATCACACTTCTCTAATCTTCTCTGTTCTTTCTCTATTTTTCTCTATTCTATCTCTATTCTTTCTCCGTTCTTCTCTGTTCTTTCTCAATTTCTAATTTTCTCACTACTCAAGATAATAGGCATGGTATTATGCATAGATATGATGCAAATGCACAAATGCATAGAATGTGCATTTTCTTTTCTATTTTTCTTATTCTATTTTTTGTTTCTTTTTCTGTATTTCTTTCTTTTCTAGTCTTTCTTTCTTTCTATTCTTTCTATTCTTTCTTTTCTTTCTATTCTTTCTTGCCGATCGGGCTCGGTTGAGGCATGGATTTGGAACCCTGGCCGTGTGAGTGTATTCTCTAATTCTGGGTACACTCCTCATCCACATGCACTTCTAACGAACTGTACAATTCTTCTTTCTGAATTCTGAGGCGGCTCACTAAAGGCGGCGTGCATGCGAGGCTATGTCACTCACGGGTTCTCCATCGCAACAACCTTCTCTTCTTTTATCTTTTTACTCTTCTTTGAATAAAAATTCAGATTTGAATTTCTTTAATATTCTCATTTCTTTCTATTTACTCTTTAATGTTCTTTAATGCTTTTTCATGCTCTTTCGTGCTCTCATGAGTATGTATGCATGTAGATGGGTTCATGATTATAATTCTTTCTAAATTCACATGTTTAGATGCAATAATGCAATATGGAATGCAACCATGTCATTCTCTACCATCTACTAACTCATCTCAAGATAACACATAACCATACTCATACATGCACTTCTCTTTGACATTTCATCAAACAATTTATGTGCACATCCAAACTTTAAATTGGCTACACTTCTACTTCTTTTCTAAGCCACCAAAATTTGGAACAAAATCTTCCAAGATTAACGCCAAACTTGTCCAAATTGCACACTCCATAATTTCTACTCTAATTCTTCCATAATTCATCCATAGTCTCATCAAAAATCAAATACACAAACACTACTTCTCATGGATAAGTTCTAACCATCATTCAACATCAAATTCATCAACAATTCTTCATATAAAACACATATATGCATAAAAGGAATTCTCTACACAATATTGCTTCAATCATAACTAGGGTAGGATTTACTTACCTTAGATATGAGCAATCCAACACTTTAATAAATTTCTTTGATCCAACTCTCTTTCTCTTAAATCCTATGAACACAAATCATCAAAATTCAACACTTTAAAAATTAAAACTCACTTCTTAGTACAAGGATCTTACCTAAGGATGCTTGGGATTGAAATTCCATTAAAAATAACCCATAATCTATGAATTTCCCTTGAAAAAGAATTGAAGAAATTGAGAGAATTTGGGAATGAAGATGGCGCGAAAGTGGAGGAAGAATGGCTAGGGTTTCATTCTTCAACTCTTGATATAACAAAATATTATTTCTAGTTTCCCATTTTACCCTTGCACTTTCTATGAAATTTCATCAATTTCCCTTAGTCAATTACCATAATGCCCTCATTTTTATTGCATTCTCCATGAAATTCTATCTCTTTTCACTCCTCACACTTTCAACTAATTATGAGTGAAAAGACCATTTTACCACTAATGAAATTTTAAGGGATTTTCTTCACACTTATTCAAGATAACTTTAACAAAATTCAACTAAGGGTATTAGGGCATAAGTAAAGCTATGTACCTCGATGTGGGTGTTACATTTTATGCGTGAGCAAAATTCTTTTTACTAATCTCTCCCTTGATGTGTTCATGCTGTGTAGATTCTCTTGAATGTCTTGTTGATCTGCCTCATATGGAAATCATTTGGTAACTTTTTCTTGACTTATGTTTCTGCTTAAGGGGAGGTTTATTATTGAGCAGGAGTAGTTGTGCTTTTAAAATTGTATTTTTGATCTCTTACTTTGAAAAATGTTTTTCTTTTGCTTCTAAAATTTGTGCTTTGATCATAAGTGACAAAAGGGGAGATTGTTAGTGTTTTTGTCATCTTATGATCCTGTCTTAAGTCCTGCACTATCTTTTCATTTCTGCCAATGTGGGCACACTCGCTAAAGGTGAACACCTTCACAAGTGTGAGAACTTTAGCATCTGTGTGCTCATAATGCATCTGACAAATATTTTTTCTAAATCACACTTCATGCACTCGTTTTACTTTTTGGAGAATATTATTCATTGTTGATATTCCATTTTGTGCTTTTACACTTGTCCTCTTTTTATTCGCTGTGTGAGAAAAAGAATATTGCTTTTATTTGTGGTCACAAATTTCTTGTGCAAAAAGAAAAACACAAAAGTTAATACTTAACCTTTTTGTCCTCCAACCCTTGAGGCATTGATCTATATATATTCATTCATTTCTAGCATTTTCTTCAAGGAATCTAATTGCAATTGTTTTCCTTTCTGAATGTTCTCTAAGGTTCTCATTTTAATTAAGATTTCTTACTATGCTTTGGTAGGCTTAGAATTACCATGTTCACTTGTCCTTGTGTGTGATCTTTGGATGCTATTTTTGTTGTGACGAGACCTTGTGTGCAAGCTATTGTCCATTGTTGAATCTTGAGATGAGCTCTTCTTCAGCATGATGTTGTTGTGTATGTGAAGCTTGCTGTGAGAACTTGAAGTTCAACCAAAGAAGATAGTGTTGTCATGTAGAAAACAGGGAGTGTTTTTACAACCTTGGTTATCTTGCTTTGTATTTGAACTCATAAGTATTTCATAGTAAATTTGCTTCCTCTGGAACTAGTCTTATGGATGTAGGCTTGATGTTAAACCATGTAAAAATGAGTGTGTTCTTTACTTTCTTTGATTAAGTTTTTTACAACTCATTTGCACTAAAAAATTGAACAAGCAACCCATTCAGCATAAGTTTTAAACACTTGGTAATCCTTCCCAACTTTTATTTTAAAATACAAATTTAATACTGATAGCACAAATTCATTAGTAAATTTCGTTGTGAAAAAGCACATGATGATCAAAAGTCTATTATAAATAAGGGTAGGTATGGTCAATTAACATTTTGCATCATAAATCAAAACTTAAAATTCCACTTTGCTGAAAAAACAACGAACAGTAGAGGACGGTGATTCACAGCCGACAATCAGCGAGTAACCAAGTGTCAGGGTTTAAGGGGTTTTGAAGAGGGGAGGTCAAAGGTTGAAAAGGTGGGAGAAGGTTGCCTGGGTCAAATGGTTGAGGTACGGTGGTGTTGTCTGGTGAGGCATGGGTTTCGGTTGAGGCAAATTGTCGAGTAGGTGGTGTGCGTTTGGGTTTGGACACTGCGAGAAAGGTTGGAGAAGGGGGAAAACTAGAACATTCACTTGCAAACTCAAACAATTCAACACTTCTTAGTGCACACAACAATCTCCTTGTCAAACCAACTCCATAAACAACTGCTGGTATCGCAAAACGCGACTATTGTGTGACAGTGAATGCGATTTGTAGACTACAAACGACGATTGGCAATAACCGGTGGATGGATGGGTTTTGATAAGGAGAGGATGGGGGTTTGAATAGTAGTGGCAGGGATGATTTTTAGTGGTTAAATTGATTAGAATCTGACTTTAAAGATGGGAAATCACGCTGATAGGATAGTGGTCATCGACCGGCAATTGGAGGATGCATTGGTGCGAAAGTGAAAGGAGTTTTGGTGTGGGTGATATGAGGAGTCTGATAAAAGTGTCGGGGGATTGTGATGGTGCCGGAATCAGGCAAAATCTGGCCTAATCCAACAGGTTATGGTTTTGGCCATGAAGGATAAGAAGAGAAGAGAGGAGGAAGAGAGAAAGGTATTTTCGTTTTTTACAATAAATATTACTGTATTTAATAGAAATTATTAACGGAACATAATGTTTGGATAGTAAAATTGTATTTTGAAACTTTTTGGGTGAGAAAGTGTCATAAAGCCATTATTTAGGTGGAAAAAAAAAAAGTCATTTGCTCGAGATTTTATCTCCTTGTGTCTCATGCGTCCTACCACTTCTCTTTTAAAATTAACATGTTTGGGTCGTCTTCCCATTGGGTAAACTTTTCGAGTTTGGGTCTGAAACAAATCTCCAATCCAATCGATTTGCTGTATTTTATTTATTCTTTGTTCATATATTTTAGGCTTCTTTACAATGGATTCCCTCATTGAGATTCATCAAATTAGGTTATGCTAAAATTTTCCTACAAAAACAATATAGAATAATCAATAAACTAAAATAGAAAAAATAATACCTCTCCCCTTATGGTCAGATGGCAAGCCCTTTAACTACTAAAGTTAGCTATACACAAGGTCCTGCATTCAGGAGAGGCAATTACCATATTTACCCCAAAAAAAAAAAAAAAAAAATTTGGCCACCCTAGGCAAAGAGCATTGTTGTCCTCAATCTTTCCTGACATGATTAGATTAAAGCTAAAGTCACTAGCCTAGCTGTAATCTGGTCACAGTAGGCAAAATCATTAATCACATGTGGTTGCCTTTTTTTTAATATTTTTTAAGTTTTTAATTTCTTCATATTATTAAGTTATTAAAATGTCCTTCTTCACTAATATGTCTAAACAATTTGTGTTAAATGCCCTATTTATTGTGTTTTAGATTTTGGACTTTTTTTTCCAATCAAGTTTTTTCAAAAAAAAAAAAAAAAAGTTACCGCTCAATCAGAAATTACCTAAACCATAAGTTTAACTTTAAAAACAAAGGGTTAGTGACATTTATAACACCTAAAACTCAAAAAATTGAACAAATAAGAAAGACCTTATTGGTGACATTAACACCAATAGATTTGCAATGCCGAAAGGCAGGAGTAGAGGTGGGAATTTAGGACCAGGCCCAAAAAACCCACCCAAAAAACTATTCCTAGGAGGCCTAGTCCCAAACTCGGACCAAGCCCATGGAGGAAGGCCTCGGCCCTAGTTTGGTCCCTCCTCCAAGGCCCAAGCCTGGGACTGGTCCTAGGCCTGGTCATAAACCCTCCCACCCAATGTTGTTTAAGCCCCTAATAAATATCCATAAACCCCCTATTTTATATGAAATAGATAATAAATATAGGGGCTAAACTAAAATTTTACATATTAAAGGGGCATATTAAAATTTTTCAAGCCCATAGGACTAGTCCTAGGGACTAGTCCGGGCCCTGAAAAATTTCATGGGCCTAAGACCGATTAGGCTCAATCCCAATGGGATCGGACCCATTGGGCCTAGACCAGGGACCATTTGGGACTGGTCCTTGCCCACCTCTAGGCAAGAGCAAAGCTAATCATGGAAAGCATACAAACACAGTTGTCAAATGAAGACGAAAAGTACCTATGTACCAAGTAATAGCAAAAACAAATTAGCAACTCTTAACAACAAACATTTAAATGCTATTGGGAAAATCAACGTGATTGTGGCAATGATAATAAGTCCAGGGGTTTTAAGGCTCAAGTGATCACCAACACTGCCTATGGTGCTCCATACAAGAAGAAAAGACAGTATTCTAAGTTTAAAGAGAAAATGTCCTAAACTCAAAAATGAAGTAAGTCAATCAAATTACTTATTATTTATCCAACTTAAATGTTGAGTACTAGAAAAAGAAGAAAAAAAGAGTTTCATTGGGCTGGCAATCATTTATTCTTGTAGGTTATGTAAATAAAGTTTTTTGTTAAGTATAACTAAATGCTACTATGAATAGTACAATTGATTGCATTTATTGGTTTTTTGGTTTTTCAACATGCAAGGAAATGACATTTTGCAGTAAGGTAGTCTTTCTTGAAATTAAAAGATCACTTAATACTATGTTGTGAAGTTTGTAAATGTTCACTTTCATATTCTTTGAGTTCTTGCCAGGGAATACATCTTAGATGGCTCAGGATCGATTGAAAAAGCTACAGCACAAGGGTACTGTGATGGAGTACGTGAAGGAATTTAGCTTCTTGATGTTAGACATCTAGAATATGTCGAAGGAGGACAAACTGTTTAACTTCATGTCGGGCTTGCAAGGTTGGGCATAAGTTGAGTTGAGAAGGCAAAACATGAGTGATTTGCCTAGTGCAATTGATGTTGTTGATAGGTTAGTGGACTTTAAGACCACTAAGCAGAAAGAGCATGTTGTTATTGTAAAACCAAAGAAGAAGGATAATCGAGAGATAAAAGGAAGTAAGAAGAAAGACTTCCAGCCTCAAAAGAAAAATCTTACCAATGATAAAGGGAAGGTAAGTTGTGGGAATAATTTTTCTAAAGAGAACAAAGAGGGCAAAGTAATGTCAAGCTGTTTTATTTGGGGGACCACATTAAGCAAGGAATTTCCCTAAGAGAGAAGCGTTGAACACTTTAATTGGTGAGGAGGGAGAGCCTAGTGGGGAGCAGACTTTAATGAATCATATGCAACTATTGAATACTATGGGGGCAATGACTATTTCAAAGACGGGAAAGGATTCTACTTACTTTAGAGTTTTGAGCAAGGGTGTTGCTCGTAATGCTTTACTGTTCGTTGATATAAAGTCAAGGATGGATAGATTAAAGCCCTATTTGACATAGGAGCAACCCACAATTTTATGGCAAATAGAGTTGTTGCAAAACTAGGACAAGGACTCTCTAAGAGTCCCACAACAATGAAGCTTGTTAACTCTAATGCATAAGGGGTGATGGGAATAGCCTACAATGTCTCTGTGTGTATGGGTAATTGGACAGGGAAGATTAATTTGAATTTCATTCCTTTAGATGACTTTGATATCATCTTGGGAGTAGACTTCTTCAGAGGAGCAAACGTGTCAGTGATGCCCTACTTGAATGGAATGATGATCAATCACAAATCTAGTCATTGTTTTGTCATGATGTTTATTGGGGAATGGTAGTAAACCAGGTCACTCGAAGCTCACCACTATTTCCGCCACAGCCGTAAAACGTGGATTGAAGAAAAGGTATGAAACCTATCTAGTGACATTGATAGAACTGAAACACGATAAAAGGGTTAAAGTCTTAGATACAGTGGTAAAACTATTACATGAGTTTACAGATGTAGTGCCATGGGAGTTGCCTAAAAAACTTCCTCCAAGGCAAGCTATCGATCATAGAATTGAGCTGGAACTTGGGGCATTCCCACCTACTCGCCCACTATATAAGATGTCTCATATGGAGCTAAAATAACCTCGAAAACAATTTGATGATGAGATTAAGAAGGTCTTAGATCACTGAAGGATGGGACAACATAAGAAGAATTTTCAGATGGAGTATTTTGTGAAATAGAAGAGGGGTAATGAAATTGAAATTTCATGGGAAAGAGAATTTGGTTTGTGGTAGTCTGAGGAGGTTGTGACAGAGTTCAATTTCCACCACTCTGATAAGGGTGTAGGTTCTTTTGGTTGGGGGGTGTTTAGAATGTCGTGGCCTTGGGCAGATAGGTGGCTTTCATCCTTGGCCACGACCTTGCCTAGATAGTGCATGGGAGCATGTAATACCAGGATAGGTGGTGTGCCTTAAGCAAGCACACGAGGCAGTAGTGAGTAAGCTGCCAATCTTAAGGTGTTGGGCATTAGGGTGCCAAACATACACTGATGGAGGATGGCGAGCACACAGACACATAGACTTGCAGGTGGGAGCACTTGCAAGCCTATACATGTGCAAGTGGAGCAAGTATTGGCATAGGCGTTGGTGCGTCCATGAGTAGATGAAGCAATGCACGGGCTGGGACATGCACAAGCGGGTAATGTGAATAGCAAGCAGCTTAGTACACGTGCGAAGCAGGTAGCAGAGTACATGGGTGTGCATAAGGACATGTACCAAGCTTATGGGAATGTTGAGGCAAAGCTGGATAGTTACATAGACAAGACTGAGGGTCAGTTATAAATGTTCAAATGAAACATATACAATTACCCAAGTGCTTGGTAACTGCTAAAATTTGTAACTGCTTCTTGTAACTGTTTATGTAACTGCCTTACCAATATTAATCTAAGGCAAGCAAGTTGTTTATTAAGTAAGAAAGGTATTATGGGTGTGTGTATGCCATTGTTGTGAACTTGAGTGTTAGTAATTTGTGAGTTTGGGAATCAAATTGTAACAGTGGGGAAAAAATGTGTGAGTATTCATGTAATCCCTGTATTTTGTATAATTAATATAAGGTTGGTAGTTTTTCCTATATATTGTTGCCTTATACTTTTGTAGCCTCTCTTCACTATTTGTTTCGTAAATTGTAATAGGGATACACACGTTTGGGAAGGCTTACAAGCAATTGATGTGCTTGTGTTGCACAGTGCCTAGGTGGGAATCTAGGCCCTCTAACAACTGGCCACATGTAGTTTCACTGCTACTGCATTCACCAATGTAAGGAATTGAAATAAGTTTAAGAAACCTTTAACTTCAACAAGATGGCTCGAGGCCAGATCAAGCCTCTACCTAATGTGTAGAATCCAACCTTTATGGTGTTAGAAAAGGCCAAATTAGGCCTTTATCGATGTCAAAAGGCAAATAATAGCCTCTACCAGCAATAGCTAGAGGCCTCAAGGAGTTTTTCATGGTTGTCATGAGGCTTCATGCCTTTCGTGGTTGTCGTAAGGCTTTCAGTGGCCTCCAATTGCTTTCGCGAGACCTTTAAGGCCTGTAGTGTAATACCTTCTTTCTAGCTAGTATACTTGGAAAATATATTATGATAAAATACATAAGCATAAAACATGAAAAGTAATGGGCCCAAAAATTTTCTTTACTTCATATATATAATTCTTTACATAGCAAAAGTATCATAGACACAAGCTCAAAACAGTGGATAGTATTGCCATTTCTCTCCGCTCCTCGACGTCCATCCGACCGTTTCTCACCTATTTCCTACAAAACATTTAGAAACAACAGGGTGAGCACTAGTTGCTCAGTAAGTAAAACCGCTACTCCACTATCTCTGTTGCTCATTCTTTGAATTCTCTCCTTACTTTACTCTTTTTCTTCTTCTTCATTCTTTTTTTGTTCTTTCTCTTTTCGTTCACTAATTCTAGTTCTCACCATTCTTTCATTCTAACTTTCTTTGTTCTTTCTTTTAAATTCTCTCCGTTCTTTCTTTCTTTTAATCTCTCACTACCCATGATAGGAATCATGGTATCATGCATAAATAAGATGCAAATGCACAAATGCATTGAAATGCATTTTCTTTCTCCTTTTCTGTTTCTTATTTTGTTTTCTTTTTGTTTTCTATATTTCTTTCTTCCTTTCTTTTTCTTTTCTTTCTTCTCTTCTTTTCTTTTCTTTCTTGCTTGCTTATTCTTTCTTATTCTTTGCCGATCGGACTTAGTTGACGTATGGATTCGAAACCCTGGACGTGTGAGTGAGTACAGTCCTCATCTACATGCACTCTTACGGACTGTACAAATTCTTTTCTTCTTGGGCCACTCATTTAACGTGGCGTGCATGTATGTATTTCTTTTAGGTACAACCCTCATCCACATGCACTCTTATGGGCCATACAAATTCCTCTTCTTATTCTTTGGCCGCTCACTGAAGGCGGCGTGCATGCGGGAATCTTCTTCTTCTTGTCACTCATGGGTTCCCCATCGCAACAACCTTTCCTTCCTCTTCTTAACACTCTTAATTTTTTTTTTTTTTTTATTCTTTAGTGCTTTATTCTTTAAGTGCTCATACATATGCATATGTTTGCATGTAGATGATTCATGCTTATTATTCTTTCTAAATGCAAATATTTAATGCAAGAATGCCGTGTAGCATAAAAATAAGTCTTTCTTTATCATCTACAAGCTCATATCAAGGTCATGAATAAATACTCTCATGCATACACATCTCTTGAACATTTCATCAAACATAATGCATGCATACTCAAATTCTATTTTAGCTATACTTCTACTTCTTTCTCAAGCCACCAATATTTGGAGTAAAATTCCTTTAAATCAACACTAAACCTGGCTATGAAAAATACACTTCGTAATTCTTCTCAAACTCTTTCTAAATTCAACCCAACTTCTATCAATCACCACACAACAACTTCCACTTCTTATGGCTAAATTCTACTCATCCACAACCATCAATCTCATCAATAATTCTCAAAACATAAGCACATACATCCATATAGAAATTCTTTACTCACTTGATTTCTCAAATCATAACTTGAGGTGAATTTACTTACCTTGTACTTGAGTAATTCCACTAGAATCCCCTAGAACCTCTCTCTCTTTGGTAGACTTCCACTTTCTCCAAAATCCTAAGCATATAAACTATAAGAATTCAGCACTTTAATAATTCATCACACATCTATTTGCAAGAATTCTTACCTTGGGATGCTTAGGAATGAATCTCTACCAAAAATCCAACCAAAAGTCCCCTAAAATGCCTTGAAAATTAATGAAGAAATTGAGAGAATTGAGAGTGAAGATGGCGTGAGAGGGAGTAGAGAATGATAGGGTTTTTGTGTTGAACCCTTAATATCTCATATTAATAGGCATACTTTCCCATTTTGCCCTTACACTTTCTTAAAGATTCCATCTTTGCCCTTTAGTCAATTACAAAAATGCCCTTACCTTCATTGCATTCTCCATCAAATTTTCTTACTTTTCACTCCCCACATTTACAACTAATTAGGGGTAGAATGGTCACTTTGCCCTTAAGGAAATTTCTCAAGAATTCTAGCTAGCTCTTTGCCCCGGCGAAGCTTTTTCTTTGCCTCGGCGAAAAATTCTAGAGCATATGTCGCCGCGGTAAACTTTCTTCTTTGCCGCGGCGAAGTCTGCAATTCACAACTTCGCCAATCCTCCACCTTAAAACAGGCAAAACTATGGGCAACAGGCAACTCTAAGAGCATATAAGCTTAATTAAGGGCGAACAAGCATAAAATAGGTTACGTACCTCAATGTGGGCGTTACATGTAGCGGCTACTTTGAGGTCGTGAGAGTCACCAGAGATGCATCAAATATAGCTGCGCAATGAAGGTTCTATATTTAGGTTGAACCGGAGCTAAGTGTCATTCTTTTTAGTAATGAAGGTTGGGTTTTTGGGTAGAAAAGGGGTAAAATGGTCAATTTCTTTATCAACAGATGTTCACTAAAAGAGTTTGATAGAATGGGAGCTATGGTCCTATTTTTGGAACTAACAAGTGCTTACATCAATTCGTGAAACACGTGGGGGTTTACTAAATTTTACCTAGTTGATAACTGTCGAATGACTAGAATTCATTTTTATTTTCTCAATTTGGTTTAATAAATTATTAAGAATAAGATATACTTCTACATTTTATTACATCATCAAAAGTTATAAAGTTTCCAAAATGATTCTCAAAAATATACTTTCATTTTAGAATAGAAGGTATCATTTAATTAAATCATCAAAATAAAGTGAGTAAAGAATAATTTAAATTAAAATACCATGTCTGCATAATTTTGGGAAAAAGATAACTGAAATTGATTCCACAGGTAAGGAGCATAACATTTGTTATTATATGTCTTGTCTTGAAGTGTGAATACACAAACCCACATAATGTTTGATTCTTATGCCGCCGTCAGAATAACCCCATGTCTGTTTGTTTGAGAAAAAACCATTCTATACTAAAACCATGTTAGCTAACACATGATCCACACTTCATTAAACAAAAGAAGCCGAAAAGTTCATCTGCATTGGCTAATAGTAAAGGGAATTGATATTTAGCCCTATATGGTCGTATCATATCATATCGTATTCATGTCGTGTTAAACTTTCTAAAATCAATACTAACCCCTTAACTAATCAAATTTAAATATGAAAACTCGAACCAAACATTATTTTATTGTGTTATCCACACCCAACCCATTAAAAGCTTTCCCTAATTTTCTTTTTCAAATTTTTATAATTAATTAATGAAATATAATATTATCTTATAAATTATTCTATATATAAATTAAATTATACACTCAAACACATAAATATTAAAATGTAAAAAAAATTTCATATTCATAAAATTCCAAACATTGTTAATAATTTTTTTTTTCATATAATACTAATAATATAAGAAATTCAATACTAAGTCTCATTCTCGAATTTTAATTTAGTGTATAAAATATAATTCATGTTAAATTTTAAAAAAATTAATAATAAAAATGTTACATCTTATTTATTACACTTTTTAAATACTTTATTACTAAAACATATTTAATAAAAGTTAAATTGGTCAAACGGGTCTAACGTTTTTTTATCCTAAACCCAAACATGGTCCATTATAAATAAATAAATAAATACATATATATAATTCTATAATTGTTGTAATTGGCCTTCCACCACCTTAATTTTGAGGAGGTGAATGGACGGGGGTGTTGGCTATAAAAAGCCGCCCAACCACCCCCCAATTTTTCTAAAGTAATGAAGTGAGAAGATTAGAAGTTTTACAGCCCCTTTCTGACTTTAATTTCTTAGCATTTTGTCTTCTTTAATCTATTACACTTGCACATTAAAATTACAACACGTTATCAGCATGAAGAGCTGAACAAATGTAACGGTGCACGCCTACTGAAAGTACATATTTTCAATCCTACAAGTATTATTTAATCTTTGTTTCTGCCTTCATGATTGAATTTATTTATTATTATTAAATTCCGCCTCTATGGTCAGATTTATTCATTATTATTAAATTCCACTTCCATGGTCGATCTATTTATTATTGTTAAATTCCGCCGCTATTATCGGATTTATTTATTACTGTTAAATTTTGCCTCCATGGTTGGATTTATTTATTATTGCTAAATTTCGCCTTTATGGTCGGATCTACTTATTATAGTTAAATTCCGCCTTTACGGTCGGATCTACTCATTATTGTTAAATTCCACTTTTATGGTCGGATCTACTTATTATTATCAAATTCCGCCTTTATGGCTGAATCTATTTATTATTGTTAAATACCGCATTCATGGTTAGACCTATTTGCTATTGTTGAATACCGCCTTTATGGTCAAATCTGTTTATTCTTGTTACATACAATCTTTATCGTTAGATATGTTTTTTATTATATTTTCGATAACCAATGTTAGCAATTATGCTTCCATATTATATTTGATAAATGAACTTGAAGATTCATAAATAAATATCGTTTTAAAACTTGAAGTTCTAAATACTAATTACAAACATGAAGTTTGTAAAGTAGAGACAAAAATTGGACCTGAAGTTTCATACTATGAAGATAAAGTTCTGTAATCATCATTACTAATGTAAATTTTTTTTTAAGGATGGACTTTGAAACTGAGACATCAATATCCAGTAATGGTGGAGACATTTGTATGGTAGACAATGCAACAACGCACTCAAAATCCTTTGGGATAGAAAATATTTCTCAGGTTTAACCTTTACTGAGACTAAAATAAATACCATGTCAAGATCTGCAAACATAATTGAGGGCTCCTGAAGAGCAACACTCATGT
Source organism: Pistacia atlantica (assembly GCA_026229545.1). Taxonomy (NCBI): domain Eukaryota; kingdom Viridiplantae; phylum Streptophyta; class Magnoliopsida; order Sapindales; family Anacardiaceae; genus Pistacia; species Pistacia atlantica. Next base: position 1,115,348 of record CM047907.1, read on the forward strand.
TACCAAGCGGAATTAAATTAAGTATCCATGCTGCTTTATATTCTAGCAAATCCAGAAGAAATTTGCTTAGTTTCAAAGATATATGACTCAATGGATACCACATTGAAACCTTAAGTGAAAAGGATAAAGAGTTTCTATGCATCACTGCTAATATTTCATACTAGAAGCATGTACTAGAGAAACTCCATGCTTTCTCATCGGGGTTATATTACACATTCTTGAAGAATGTTGAAGTCTATGCAGTCATAAACCAGAAGTTCACTGATCCTGAACTTTTTAAAATTTGGCATGACCGTGTTGGTCACCCAAGATCTACTATGATGCGTAGGATCATAGAAAACTCACATGGGCACCCATTAAAGAACATGAAGATTCTATCACCTGATGAAAGTGTTTGTATTGCTTGCTCACGAGGCAAATTAGCACTTAAGTCATCCATCACTAAAGTCGGTGTAGAATCCTTATCATTTTTACAAAGAATTCATGGGGACATATGTGGAGCTACTCATCCACCAAGTGAACCTTTTCGCTACTTTATGGTACTAATTAACGTATTGGCAGATGGTCACATGTTTGTCTACTATCAACCCATAATGCTGCCTTTGCTAGATTGCTGGCACGAATTATCAAATTACAGGCACACTTTCCAGATTACCCAATTAAAACAATACATCTAGACAATGCTGGTGAGTTTACCTCAAAGACATTTGATGACTATTGTACAGCAATGAGAATTGATGTTGAGCACCTAGTACCACATGTACATACCCAAAATGGTATGGCAAAGTCATTTATAAAGGGTATCCAATTAATTGCAAGAACTTTGCTATTACGTATGCAATTACCGACTTCTGCCTAGGCTCATGCTGTTTTACATGTTGCAGTGTTAATTCACCTAAGACCCACTGCATATTGTCAATACTCTCCAATACAGCTTGTATTTGGACACCAACCAAATATATCCCATTTAAGAACTTTTGGTTGTGTTGTGCAAGTTCCAATTACATCTCCTCAATTCACCAAAATGGGACCCCAATGTTGTTTGGGAATATATGTTGGCTATGACTCACATTGATCATCAGATATCTTGAGCCCGTGACAGGTGATGTGTTTACCACACGTTTTGTGGATTGCCATTTTGATGAGACAACATTCCCATCTTTAAGGAAAAAGGTAAAGCCTCCTAAAGTAAAGCTTGAACTTTCCTGGAAAGTGAATTCTACGTCTCATTTAGATCCTCGTACTTCTCAATTTCAAATTGAAATGCAAAGAATAATACATTTGCAAAATACTGTCAACCAAATGCTTGATGCATTTACAGATGCAGCAAAGATAATGAGATCATACATTCTTGTTGTCAATACACGAGTAAGGATTGATGTTACCTATGAACAATCCATGCAGGCGACAATCGATTCATATGTTACACGCCAAAAGCATGGTAGGCCTATTGGACCCAAAGATATTGTTCCTAGGAAACGAAAGGCACATAATCAAATAGGTGCCAATATTGACAATACTAGAATAATTGACAATTCCACATTTTCTAAACTAACTCCAGAAGAGTTAACAGTCCCTGAAAAGATACAAGCCCCTAAAGAGGAAGAAATCCCTGAAGGAATACAAGAACATAGAAATGAAGAAATTTCTATAAACGATACTCACTCTAGAGAAATGTGGAATCGTGAGAAACTATATTCTCATATGCAGTAGCTACTGAAATTATGAATGATGAGTTTGAGCCATGTTCTGTTGATGAATGTTGACAAAGACATGATTGGCCAAAATGGAAAGAGGCAATTCAAGCAAAATTAACCTCCTTAACAAAACGTAATGTATTTAGACCTGTAGTCCAAACGCCTGAAAACGTGAAACCTGTAGGAAGTGGGTATTCACAAGAAAACGAAATGAAAAAAATGAGATTGCTGGGCATAAGGCCAGACTAGTGGCTCAAGGTTTCCTATAGAGACCTGGAATTGACTTTGATGAGACATATTCACTAGTGATGAATGCTATCACATTTCAATACTTGATTAGTTTATCAGTCTCAGAAGGACTTTATATGCGTTTCATGGACGTTGTCACTGTGTATTTGTATGGTACACTAGACACTAAAATCTATATGAAATCCCCGAAAGGATTCAAAGTGCCAAAATTAAATGAAAGGAACATGTATTCAATAAAATTGCAAAGATCGTTATATAGATTGAAACAATCATGACGAATGTGGTATAATCGTCTAAGTGAATATATGTTTAAGGAAGAATACATCAATGATTATGTATGCCCATGTGTCTTTATAAAAAAGTCAGAATCAGGATTTGCAATTGTCGCGGTCTATGTCGATGATATGAACTTAATAGGGACTCTTAAAGAGGTCAAAAAACTGCTGAGTACTTAAAAAGAGAATTTGAAATAAAGGATTTGGGGAAAACAAAGTATTGTCTCAGCCTGCAGATCGAGCATTGTTAAGATGGAATTTTGGTTAATCAATCAAATTATATTGAAAAGATCCCTAAGCGATTTTATATGGATAAATCTCACCCCTTGAGTACCCCAATGGTAGTTCAATCTCTTGATCCTAAGAAGGATTTATTTCGTCCTAAAGAAGGCGATGAAAAGATACTTGGTTCTGAAGTACCATATCTAAATGCAATATATGCATTATTATATCTGGCATAAAGTACGAGACCAGCCATAGCATTTACAGTGAATCTATTGGCAAGATTTAGCTCTACACCAACTCACTGACATTGGAATTGGATCAAAAATTCAAACATCTCTTTCATTACCTCAGTGAAACAAAAGACTTGAGATTATTTTATCCAAGTCTGGTAATAAACCTAAATTAGTTGGCTATACAAATGCTGGGTACCTTTCTGATCCTCACAAAGCCCGCTCGCAGACAAGATATGTTTTCACTTATAATGGTACTACAATATCATGGCGCTCTACAAAACAAACATTGGTTGCCACTTCCTCCAACCACTCCATGATTCTTGCGCTTCACGAAGCCAGCCGAGAATGCGTATGGTTAAGATCTGTCATCCATCATATTGAAAGTACATGTAAATTGTCATATACCTCAGATGCTCCCACAATTATAAATGAAGACAATGCAGCATGTATTGCTCAAGTCGGGGGAGGATATATCAAAGGAAATAAAACCAAGCATATTTCACCGAAGTTCTTTTACACACACGAACTGCAGCAAAATCGAGCAATTGATGTCAAACAAATACGCTCCAGTGATAATCTTGCAAATTTATTCACTAAGGCCTTATCAACATCAACATTTGAAAAGTTAGTGTATAACATCAGTATGCGGTGGCTCAATAAGTTACTAAATTAATTTTATGATTATGACGTGGAGCATTGATCAAAAGTAGCATCGATTAGGGGAAGTTTTTAGAAAAAAAAATTGTATTGTTTATTGTACTAGACATATGTGTACTGTAATCTTTTTTCCTTGATCAGTTTTTGTCGCATTGGGTTTTCCTGACAAGGTTTTTAATGAGGCAGTGTGACGCACGTCAAATTTCACGTTATAGTAGAGTTGTATTTCTTTACTTAAGTTTTTTTTTTCCCACTGGATTTTTCTTCAATAAAGTTAAATACAGTTATCTATAAGCGGTGGATGTCCAAGGGGGAGTGTTGTAATTGGCCATCCACTGCCTTAATTTTGAAAGAACAGCATGCATGCATGAAGAGTGGTGGAAATGGAGAAGAAAGCATAAAAAATGGATTCAAGAAAACGGTTTTAAAAACAAAGCTTGAGAAGAAATTATACCTACTCCTTTGCTTTGGATTGATGAAGATTAGCTTCAAAAGGATGAACTCCACACTTTAACACCACCTTGAGAGATTAGAGAGTGGCCGTGGGTTTAAAAGAGAGTTTTGGTTTGTGTTTTTGTGAACTAGTCAAGAATGAACAAAAATGCAACCTTTTGCACATATATATACTTGGGCAATATTGCAATTATTTATTTTTCACTTCCAAGCCCAATAAAATCTTATTTTATAAAGAGACCCCACGAATTTAATATGTTACCCTTTGAATAATCAATATTATTCAAGGGCCCATGTAAACTAAACTAGTTTACATTAACAACCCAAAAATTTACTCTTTTTTACCCTTTAACTATTAAAAGGTTATTTTTGTTCATCTCATTAATCTTAACACTTTAAGATATAATAATTAAATATAATTAATTATTGCTTGACCATTTTAACCCTTAAAATGTCACAAATGATTTCTATATAACTATTACTATAGAAATCCCGTTATTACCCTCGGAAGGTGCTAGCCCTCTTCGGATAATCATTTCTCTCTCTCATCCTTCTCTAACTTCTCAAGGCTATTGGTGTGACCATGTAGGTCCACCGTGGATTAGTCGTGAGCCGGTTCTGGATGAATCCGAAAACCTGTCTGGAGGCCCAACGACTATGGTAAACATCTAGCAATATGCCATAGTCCCTAAACCACAATGAAGAAATACTTCATCGAACCCATTTCAGATCATACGTACCATGCAGGTAAAGTCCCTCCATTGAGATATCTTAATCGAGTATGGATTCATGGAACGTCAAAAATCCTAAACTCGATCTTCTACCGAATTTTCGATCAATATGTCTAGAACTTGTCATCACAAACTTACTTTTGTATGACTAATAATAGACTCTGGCCAGAGATTCAGTTTTCCGACATTTATCAATGTTCGTCTAGGAACTCGAATCCGGATGGAGTCAGCGGTACTCCCGATCCTATATTTCCGAGTCAATGGATCCCTTCTTGACCATTGTTCGTTCCGCATATGAACAACGCATGACCAAATAGGCTTTATTGTACAAAACATGATTAGTCTCGTACTTATACACTATATGAACCATACGCATCCATATCGGATCCGACTACAATGTCTCAGGTCAAAGGACTACATCGTGCAATGATATAACCAAACGATAAATCATTGACTATATGTTTTTCCAAGTGATTTGTCGTTATTCGGTCACGTTCAAAAACAAAAGCTTAACCTTAACCGGTAGTTAATCCATACCAATGCCCCAGTGACATGACTATCATCGTCATCTGTACTTATATCAACTCATGATATCTTTCGGAAGCATCCGGTATGCCTACTGTGCAATATAGTTGCCCAAATTTATATTGCTTCCGTAGGAAACCCTTTTCGATAATTCATTTACCTATTAAATGAATCATCTTGACAATTCATATACATAATTTATTTTAAATGCATGACTGAATAAAGGAAGCAATTTACATATATGAATTGAAGAACTCTTTCTTCTATTATTTATGATATATATAGATACAAGATAAAATGCTCTGAAACCGGCAACACGAATGGTTTTTAAGGCATACACTAATATACACTAACAAATTTTGAGGTGGTGAATGGAAGGGGGGCGTTGGCTATAAAAAGCCCCCCTCCCCTTCATTTTACTAATATAATGAAGTGAAAAGATTAAAAGTTTTACAACCCTTTTCCAACTTTAATTTATTAGCATTTTGTCTTCTTTAATCTATTACACTTGCACATTAAAATTACAACAATAATAAGAATATCTTTATATAAATTGTGAGGACTTCATATCATTATCCATGATGATGAGTCCAATGGTATTTAAAAATAGTTCTTACAAAACTTAAGTACTAATTAGTAAGATTTTGTTATTCTGTAGCCATGAATTTCCTGGTTAACATGGAAAACGTAGTCATGAGAAATGGGTTTTTATGCAACTCTTTTATTTTTTTTTTATTATTATTTTTTTAATTCTATCCAATAAATGGGGTGATAACACAGTAGTAACTTAAATTTCCTGATATGGGCTCAAGTCCATTTCTCACGTAAAGGAAAATTTCAGTTAACATATTTTATTTTCTGATTTTAATTAAATTCTTAAAGAGTTTCTCACTATTGATGATTAGGAAAGATTACTTTAAATAAAAAAAAAAAAAAAATCAGATCTGATTATTAGAGAATGACTTGTAGTTACGAACATGCTAAATTATAAAAGAATCAAATTAAAGTATTTGAAATTTAATGAAACAATATAAAAGATAAACTCATATTATGATATACAATTACAAAATAAAAAAGCTTAAGAACCAATGAGGAGATGAAGGGTTAAAATTGAATTCCAAATTTTAGGGATGTGTTGGTCCAGTAATTAAACATTGGGAAGTTAAAATCATTTGAAGTAACAAAATGAGAAAAACAAAATGGAGCAAGTGAAGAGTTTCTTTTATCATAAATAATATTTAATTACTTAAACATGTTTAATCCCCTCGGTTTTACACTAACATTGAGAAGCTAAAATGCTTTAAATTAGCAAAAGAAGACTTTCGTTTATCATAAATATATCTAAATCGAAATCGAAAATAAATGAATTAAGGTTACAATTTAATGTTTCCGGGTACAATATGATATTGAGAGTTATCCAACTCGCTCAGCTTCCCACATTTCTTCTCGTAACTTTCCAAGAGCTCCATCCTAAAGTGCACATGCAACTTTAATTAATTAGTCCATTTATTATCAATTAATTATAACTTTTAATTAATAAATAAATTTAAAATTACCAAAAGGCTAAACATTGGAATGGTGCGTATTTATCATAAATTTCTTTCACATCTTTATGTACTGTTTTCGCGTCACAACTCTCTCTTGAATGTACCTGTAAGATAAAAGTAAAAAAAATTAATTAATTAAAGATGTGATTAATTTATGTTCTTAATTAAATAATTGAATTAACCTCTTTCAAATGTCTGATAGTCTCGGAATCTGTTGGAACCTTCTCATAAAATCCAATACAAAACAAAATATTGGCACATACAAATGGACCAAACCCTTTATTATCCTTCAATAATTTGTAAAGTAGCTCGCAGGAAGCTCCTTCTTCTTCATATTTGTGAAGGTTGATTTTCCCATTTTCGACTTTTCTAGCAAATTGAAGAATATAGTTGGCTCTATATCCAAGTTTGCAATGGTTTTTCAAAAACTCTTGTTTTAAGCTTACTATTTCTTTTGAGGTTGGAAAGTTACCCATTGTTTTTAATTTATTACCACTTAATTCTGCTTGAATTTCACAAAGAGCGCTTGCCATTCTCAATGTCCGCTTCCACCTATCCAACGGTTTATATATTATAAACTTAAATACGTACTTGAATATTCATGTAAACTGAACACAATAGTATAAAAATAATCTAACTATACATAAAGAAATTGAGACTTACGTGGTATTACAGAGGAGAATAGATTTGATGATATCTTCAAAGAGAGAAGGTGAGCGAAAAAGTCGACCGAATCCTTGATGTTTTGCTTCTGCATGAATTGCATGAAACTCCCTCAAGTCGCTCTCATCCTTGTTGGATATCCTCAGCATTCTTACTATTTGATTCATGATAGTTTGCCGATCTTCCGAGGAGAGAATTTCAACATCATAAACATGAATAACAAGAAAGTCTTGTCCAGTAGGATGTGAAACGGAAACATTTACAGAATCTGTAGCGTTCGTCAGTCGTAAAGGACGTTGGAAAGATTTAGTAGAAGGATTCCAACAATTTGGAGCCATCATAAATAAGCCATGGTTGCAAATTGCCTTCTCTAAATTGAAGTTCGACGCGTGCTCGCCTAATGGCATACGCAACAAACAACTCTTCTGCATGCTTAATTAAGAAATCTAATATCCAATCAATACACATGTTATATATACTTTAGATGTACGTTTCTTTACATTTTTAACCTTGTAATTTTCAGGTTTTTTGAAACTATTAACTTCTTAGTAAATCACATAAACCATTAACTTTTATTACTTTTCCAAAATCTTATCAATTTATATTGTTGTTATAGATACTTGCACTAATAAATGATTTAATCTTATCAATTTACAGTGTCAGGAACTTTCCCCTTGTGGAAGGCAACTATGCTTTACATGTAGATATACTATATCTATAAGTGTTTCTTGTAACAATTTTCTTGAATTTTATATAATTCTTATATGGTTTATTTTATTTTTAAAATTGAGTGTTAACATGCGAGATTTTTAAGTACAATTGCACCACAATTGCTAAACAATGGTTAAATAAATGCTTCAGGTTATTAGTAATATGCTTTTTATAAGCTTACCTTCCCAATGCTATTCATAAATTATCTCACCAACCAAACCTTAACTTTGAACTTAAAACTTCTTCTTCTCTCTATTTCTTCGTTTCATTGTTGGGTTATTTTGCTAATTTCAGACAATTCAGAAAATTAGTAGTTTTGGAGCAAAAGAAGCAATCTGGTATTTTCTTTTTTACCATTTCAGAAAATTAGTTCTTTGGTGATTTACTCGTCAAAACTTATATAATTTTTTATTTCCGCCATTTGTTTTCAGTTTATTTCAGTAGTCGGTTTTGTTTTTATGTCTTTTCATTTTGGGTACATTTTCCCCTAATCTCAAACAATGGTTAAATAAATGCTCAGGTTATAAGTAATATGCTTGTTGTGTGCCTGGTGCATCTTTCTTTTGGCTTCAGATTATAAGTAATATACACAACATTTTCGAGTTTGCATTTTCATGGCGGGTTTTGTTTATCGCAAAACATTCTTCTTTGAGTTCTCAATCTCTCTTCCCTTGTGTTTATTGTGTAATTTTGAGATGATGGGTTCATGTCTGTTCTGGAGAAAGTATGGCCTTTATAAAATTTTCCCTTTTGTTTATTATGGCCTTTAAAATTGCTTAAAGGGAAAAATCGTATTTGATTAAATTTTCACATCACATAAAACAGATTTTTGATTGTTTAATGTTAATATTATATGTTCATCTATTTATGAAAGACCCTGCTATTCAATTATTTATATTAAGGGGGTAGTTAAAAAAAAAAAAAATTCATGGGTTGTTGTGTTGTCAAGGTAGAAGTGTTAGAATGCGGTTAAGGAGTGCCAATTTTGAGGTGGCGTGTTGAATTTTCCAAAATATGAGGGGTGGTGGTGATAATTGGTCAAATAGGGTCCATGATATTTTGTCAGGGTGTGATTTGTACTTTAGCAAAGTTGTATTATATGATTTTGGGGCACGAATTGTGACAACTGAAACCTTTATGGTACATAAATATTTACCATATTAAGGTGGACTAAAGGGAAGAATGCAGAGTTGTAGGCTTGTAGCCCATGGTTTCAGCGAAGTTTATGACCAAAAATTTTTAGTAAAAGGGAAAGGGAAAAAGAGAGGGGGAGAGAGAGAGAGAGGAAAGAGTTTTGCTCATCTTAGCTCTTCATTTGCAAATTTGAAGAAAAAGCAAGTTGAAGAGTTGAGAGGGGAGTGCCGAGAGGTTTTTAGAGGAGAGATAAGAAAAATTGATTCTTTGGTAGGAAGAGGCAAGTTGGGATTTCATGCATACATTCATTTCCCAAGCTTATTTTTATATCTTATTCTTTCTTTCCTTGAGAATTTGCTGATATTTTGCAAAAAAAAAGAAATAATTAGATGAAGGAGAGAAGGAACCCGAGCCTTAATTTGATCAAGTAAAGGAGAAGGTTTTGTGGGTGGGTGGAATATATATTAAAATGATTTTTAAACGTATTTCATTCCTTATTTTCCTTCATTTGTGCATGAATACAAATTAATTATTAAATTAAAATTGTGAATGGTATATTGGATGTACATTTCGGTTGCTGGAAAGTTGTATTAATGGTATAATTTTGTTTAATTGCTGGCGGTGTGCTTGGCAAGTGTTGGGTTTAGTTATTGCCAACTATTGGTCTTTGGGTGTGATAATTGTTTAGTTTGAATCTTTGTCTTGTAGAGATAAATTGAAATGTGTTGGTGGTTGGTTAGTTTGGGTGATTTTGCAGTAGATTGGGGTTTTGAAAATTTGATTTTTATGCTGCTTGTTGCATGTGTATGTATACGGTGTTCATATGGAATTAAAGGTTGCCGAAAATGATTAATTGAGGTGTGATTGATAACATAGAGAGGAGTTGGTTTCGGCTGACTTGAAGAGTGGGAAGTTTTCAGTAATAAGTAAACAAAAATATATGGAGATTTGTATGTTATGGGGAAGATTGAGGTTGGTCTGTTCATTGTTAAATAATTTCACTTTCCTTTTATCTATTTACATATATGTGAGTATAGCATCATACATTAGTACTGACCCCGACCAAAAATGCATTGTGTTTTATTTTTTACGATTTTTCAAAGTTTTAATTTTCGAAAAATCATTAAAAATAATCTGTTCGTCCGAATCAATCCGTTCTTGTTGCTTTTCATTCCTTTGATATTTCCCCACCGCCATGCAAAAAATCAGATCAAAACAAATTCCCCCGAAAAGATCGTCCCTCGATGTCCCAAACGCCCCTGTTGTGCGCGAAAGCAAGGTTGCCGCTCCACGCCAAATGCGTGCACCCCAACTCTGCACACCACAATTCAAATGAGGATTTTAAAAGCACAACGCAACTGACCCCAACCCAAAATGCATTGTATTTTATTTTTTACGATTTTTTAAAGTTTTAATTTTCGAAAAAATATTAAAAATAATCTGCTCATCTAAATCAATCCATTCTTGTTGCCTTTCATTCCTTTAATTTTTCCCCACCGCTGTGCAATAAATCACATCAAAACGACAACCCCCGAAAAGATCGTCCCTCGATGTCCCGAAAGCCCCTGTCATACGCGAAAGCAAGATTGCCGCTCCACGCCAAATGCGTGCACCCCAATTCTGCACACCACAATTCAAATGAGGATTTTAGAAGCGCAACGCAACTAACCCCGTGATGCGTGATTTCATAAACATGTCAATGTAGCAAGTATACTAGTCGCACAAGTAATAAAGTGATGAGTAGAGTATCGTTCCCACAAGGATAGTGTTACTAAGTACCGATTTCCTTAGTTTAAGTCATAATTGAAGAAACATTAAATTGGATTGATGGAAAATTTACAACTAAATACAAACTAACAAAATATAAATGAATGATAATGAAATTAAAGCAAAACCCAACAACTTAACTTATTAAATAATGCTAAAAAAATGCTAGGGTATTGATTTCACCTAGATACGTTAACCCAATTCATAGAATCTATTACCCAAGTTCTAATTCCTTGATTGAAAATCGAATTGCCTAAGTTGTAAAACATACATTCTCAGGCTACATTTCCCTACTTATCCCTATTAAGCTTCCGCACCCAACAAAATGAAGATTAATAGTTCAAAGTCTTTTAAGCTTTATGAAATTCTATCTAGATTTCATAGATCGCTAAACCTATCTCTGACATTTGCTTAATCTACGGTATTTATCCCAAGAGGCACAATCACAAATCACTTCTCAGTCTCATTGTGAACAACACACATTTGAATGGTGATCAAGCATCCAAAAGTCATTAAGCAAAGAGATAAACACTCAGTTATGAAATTAAAACTCAAAGTAAATCAATTCATATAAATTTGACTCATTGTATCAAGGTTACATCAAACCCTAGTTAAACAACTCAGTTCATACTCAAAAACGAAATAAAATAACAAAAACAAACTGAATCAAGATTCATCATTGAAAAACAAGCAAAAGATGGAGAAATCTTCTCTAATTTGAAGCCCAAATCTTCAACAATCTTCTCCTTCCATGAGCTGCCTCCCAAATGACGAACCAAGCCTCCTTTCTTTTCCTTTTCGCTCTAATTTATACCTCTCTCACTTAAGGATGAAGCCCTAGCAAGCCAAAACACGTCGTTTTATTTTTACATCTGATGCAGGTTTCACCGCGGCGAATCTTTTTCCTCGCCGCGGTGAATATTTTCAGGCCAAATTTGAGCATGATAGAGTCTGAATCTGAAAAAGTGTTAAACATATGAATATTATCCCTTTAAATTACCTTTCTGGTCGTTCAAGAATAAGCACAATCCAAGTCTACAGCTCAAGTTATGGCAGAAATACTGAAGCACGTCCAAAGACATTTTTCTTCAGTTTCTAGCGTACTTTTCACAACTTCAAGCCAAGTTTTCACCCTTGTCCAGTCAGAATTAGGAAAAACCCAAAACATAAAAGTTGTAGCTCTTCTTCTTAGCTTTCCAAAGCTTCTAAATTCAGATCATTCCGAGTTTCCAAGCTCAAGTTACACAATTTATGCTCAAAACTATCATTTATGCTAAAAATCATCATTTAGGCCTGTAAAGACAAATTAATAGAATTAGGTAGCAATTATGACCCAAATTGTATGAAAAGTATCCTAAATCCTATCAAAATTCAATGCAAAATCATATGTAAAATATGATTATCAAATACCCCCAAACTTAAAATTTGCTCGTTCTCGAGCAAAAATGAATAAAAACTCAAAGAAAGAAAAGCAACAAATAACCAAAAACACAAAACAACAAAACTAAAAATGAACAAACAAAAATTAGACTCAAACTCAACACAAGAATTGCCTAGAGTTTATGCAAGTCTCTAAGGTTGTTGAAAAATTATTACTAGAAAATGTTCAACACTCCAAGAAGTTATAAGTTGCATCGACTATCTTTCTCTATTAGTCCCCCAAGTAGGTGATCCCCACTTCAGTCAACATTCCGACTTCTCGGATTATTTTATGCAGAAATGTAAAGTTTATCAAATGGTGGCAAACTCCATAAGCCTAAGTATGGAATTACTCTCCACTAATGTAGACTAGATATCGCTAAGGATCAAAAGGTTTTTGCAAGCTTATAACATTAGGCTCGGGTAGTGGGCTCCAAGGAAAAGGATATGATAAACAAAGTAAGAGAACTCGGTTTTCCTCATGCAAACACTAAGAGCTACATCAATCTTCGCTTTCTTTCTCAACTACCAATCAAAGTGTCAACCTTTTTACAACCCTCAAACTTATGCATTTCTTATTTTTGATTTTGAATTGAACTAAAGAAATTTTTTTTTTTTTCTTCTTCTTCTTCTTCTTTTTTTTTTTTTTTTAATTACAAATATTTACAACACCATTGAGGTCTCTTGCCCCTTCTTCGTGCCATTTTTGCAACCCCCAAACTTAAGATTTGCTCTATCACTTATTCACACATCTCTCGAAGCTCTTTTGTGTCATACATTAGGTCCATAATTCTCCTAAATGGTATGATAAAGTGTTTAGGGTATAGGGATTGGACAATTTTTTTGTTTGCAAGGAAAATAAGGCAATGATAATCTCACAAGGCTCAAATGGGTGACTAGGGAAAGATTCATTCATGGGTCGATTGGAAAGGCTCAAACGTTCCGAAAAATGCATAAATCATTTCCTCAACAATGTCTAATCCTAGAATTTCGCCTCAGGCATTTCTTAACTAGGTTCTAGAGTCCACCAACATTATCAAACTTTACCTAACCACATAAAATGAATCTAAGCATGCCGAAATAAATGAAAATGGTGGCTGAACCACTCAACAAACCTCAATCAAAATTCAGTCAATAAAATAAACTTGAAGCAATGCTTAACATTTTCCAAAAATAATATCCCAACAATTCTAGTTTCATCATAGACTTATGTAATTCATCTAGGCAACAACAACACAACACACACAAAACACACTAAACATTTAACAATCAAAGAACTTAAAGCAAAAAGAAACACACAAACAAACTAAACACACAAATTCTCAAAATTTCCCTACCCCCAAACTTAAACTGACATTGTCCCCAATGTCACATCATGCACATCCAAGGAATAGAAAAAACAAAAGTAAAGGTTACGAGATACTCCCCTGATTAATCTGTAAAGGCCGATTCTTGTGCTAAATCATGGCATCCATTCCTTGGCTTCCTCATCATCATCATCTGTCAAACAATTAAAGGTCCATGGTGCCAAATGTGTTAGATACCCTCACCGATTAATATGAAAGAATTACATCCTAATCTCAACCTTATTGAACTAAACCTAAAATCTAAACAAAAACAAATAAAGAGCTAAAACCAGGAAATCAACATCAATTCCTACTTACAAAACATAAAGAAATAAAAGCAAAAACTAAAAAAAAAAAGTGCTTCAGGCTTCAATCTTCTTCTATTTCTTCCTCTTCACACAACTCCCAAATTTGCTAAAAGCACTTCAACACAACAAACCCAACTTCCTCAACACTAAATTAAATCAAAATCAACAATTTCTACACTCCACAATCAACTCAATCCTCAAGTTCTCAACCAACATCCACAATCAACAAATTCAAGCAACTTTTCAACAAAAACAAATCCACAATTGAAAGTGAACAAATAAATTGCATAAAAACTCTTAACCTTACCAAACCCAAGCTTTCCAACCTTCAATTGCTCCAATTTCATTAAAGATCACAAAGAAAGCTCCAAATTTTCAAAACCTAGGGGTTGTTAAAAATTTCTTCAAAATGGGTTAAACTAGGGCAATTGAAAGGTGCATGATTGTTTAAGAATGGTGCAAGAATTTTGAGGGAAAAAGGTGAGAAATTGAAGACAAAGAAATTCTTTGGAGGCTAGGGTTTGAAATCGCAAAAATGGAGAGAATGAAGGTGGGTTAAAAAAAATTCTCAGGTTTTGCCGCTGCGAAGTTCTTCATTCAACATAAATTAAAACCCAGGTTTCGCCACGGTGAAGACAAATTCTTCGTCAAGGCGAAAAAATACAGTAGCTGTATCATTTTTCAGGTTACTTCGCCCGGGCGAAGAATAATCTTCGCCGTGGCGAAGTTTGGGACTTTTCAACTTCATTTTCATACGATGTGTTTCGCCGCGACGAAGAATACTTCTTCACCCTGGCGAAGTCTGGAGCATTTTCTTTCCTTTTCCTTAGCTTCAAACTTCACCTGAAACACCAAAAAACACATAAATTAAAACTAATTCAAAATCATAAGAAAACTAAACAAATTCAAACAGCAATGAAATGAAAAACAATTGAAAAGACTTGGGTTGCCTCCCAAGAAGCGCTTGTTTATAGTCGAAAGCTCGACTTTGCCATGGTCCTTCATCAATTCGGATCCTTGTTGGGTGCTTCACTTCCCATTGCCACCTCTTGGTTTTCCTTTAGAATTTAGGACATTCTCATAAGCATCTTTTCGGAACTTCAAATTCGTATATACGTACTTGAGATGAGATGGTGATTGGTTGAGTCCAATGTTTGGAGTCTCTTCCAACACCAATTTTGACTTGTGCGCATTTACACCAAATTCCTCAAATTGTTCCTTGTGAGGTGAGTTGCTTGGTTGAAATTCCCCTAAGTATCTTGCACACCTTTCCGCTTTGAGATTTTCCTCTTCATTAGTCTTGTCTTCATGTTCTTCCAACTTTTCTTCATTGTGAGGTTGCTCCAACACTATACCTCTCCTCAATGTTATGACATTTAATTGTTCTTTAGGATTTGTGACCGTTGTGCTCGGCAAAGAACCTTGAGATCTCTCTGTCAAATGTTCAACCAATTTCCCCACTTGAACCTCCAAATTTCGAATGGACACTCCTTGATTTCTGAAGTTTGAGCGTGTCTCATTCATAAAACTTGTGGTTTCTTGCATGAACTCTTCGAATATATCTTTCAATTTTGACACTCTTTGCTCACATGGTTGATGATTCACCACTGGTTGATGGTTTGGCACTGTCCTTTGATTTGATTGACTGCTTTGATTGTCCAGGACAAATTTGGGTGATTCTCCCAACCAAGATTGTAGGTATTGGTGAAGGGGTCATTTTGCAGCCTTTGTGAACTAACCATGTAATTCACTTGCTCGGTTGTTGAGAAGACTAACTGGTTTCCATCTTGGCATTCCACGCTCCCATGGTTTCCTGCACAAAATTCACAAGTTATAAAAGGTAAGTGAATAGAATTTACATTCATACCTCCCAATTGGCTTTCAAGTGATGCAATTTGTGCAGATAATGTGGCGAACACATCGACTTCATGTAGACCCATTGTTCCCTTCGGCATTGCTCTCTCATTAGATCTTTGGTAGTTATTGTTGGCCATCAGCTCAAGCAATTCATAAGCATCTTCTGGGGTCTTGTTATTTAAGGCTCCACCTGCTGCCACATCTACCATTGTTTGAATATTCGGTAGCAACCCATTGTAAAATGTTTGGACTTGTCTCCAAAACGGTAGACCATTATGTGGACAACTCCTTAACAACTCCATGAACCTCTCCCAAGCTTCATATAGTGATTCATCGTTGCCTTGAACGAAAGAGGTAATGTCATTTCTCATACTTAAGACTATACAATATTTACGATTAACTAAAAAAAAAAAAATGAAATAAAAGCTTCAATTTAGCACTACACTAGATACTATCAATATCAATAATCAACTATCCCCGGCAACGGCGCCAAAAACTTGATGCGTGATTTCATAAACATGCAAATGTAGCAAGTATACTAGTCGCACAAGTAATAGAGTGATGAGTAGAGTATCGTTCCCACGAGGATAGTGTTACTAAGTACCGATTTCCCTAGTTTAAGTCATAATTGAAGAAACATTAAATTGGATTGATGGAAAATTTACAACTAAATACAAATTAACAAAATATAAATGAATGATAATGAAATTAAAGCAAAACCCAACAACTTAACTAATTAAACAATGCTAAAAAAATGCTAGAGTATTGATTTCACCTAGATACGCTAACCCAATTCATAGAATCTATTACCCAAGTTCTAATTCCTTGATTAAAAATCGAATTCCCTAAGTTGTAAAACATACCTTCTCAGGCTACATTTCCCTACTTATCCCTATTAAGCTTCCGCACCCAACAAAATGAAGATTAATAGTTCAAAGTCTTTTAAGCTTTATGAAATTCTATCTAGATTTCATAGATCGCTAAACCTATCTCTAGCGTTTGCTTAATCTATGGTATTTATCCCAAGAGGCACAATCACAAATCACTTCTCGGTCTCATTGTGAACAACACACATTTGAATGGTGATCAAGCATCCAAAAGTCATTAAGCAAAGAGATAAACACTCAATCATGAAATTAAAACTCAAAGTAAATCAGTTCATATAAATTTGAATCATTGTATCAAGGTTACATCAAACCCTAGCTAGACAACTTAGTTCATACTCAAAAACGAAATAAAATAACAAAAACAAACTGAATCAAGATTCATCATTGAAAAACAAGCAAAAGATGGAGAAATCTTCTCTAATTTGAAGCCCAAATCTTCAATAATCTTCTCCTTCCATAAGTTGCCTCCCAAATGACGAACCAAGCCTCCTTTCTCTTCCTTTTCACTCTAATTTATACCTCTCTCTCTTAAGGACAAACGCATCATTTTATTTTTACATTTGATGCAGGTTTCGCATCGGCGAATATTTTTGGGCCAAATTTGAGCATGATAGAGTGTGAATCTGGAAAAATGTTAAACATATGAATTGTAGCCCTTTCCATTATATTTCTAGTAGTTTAAGAATCCGCATAATCAGAGGTCTACAGCTCACATTATAGCAGAAATATTGAAGCACGTCCAAAGACATTTTTCTTCAGTTCCCATCATACTTTTCACAACTTCAAGCCAAGTTTTCACTCTTGTCCAGTCAGAATTAGAAAAACCCAAAACATGAAAGTTGTAGCTCTTCTTCTTAGCTTTCCAAAGCTTCTAAATTCAGGTCATTCCGAGTTTCCAAACTCAAGTTACACAATTTACGCTCAAAACTGTCATTTATGCTAAAAATCATTGTTTAGGCCTGCAAAGGCAAATTAATAGAATTAGGTAGCAATTATGTCTCAAATTGTATGAAAATTATCCTAAATCCTATCAAAATTTAATGCAAAATCATAGTGTAAAATATGATTATCACCCCGTCCCAAAATGCATTGTATTTTATTTTTTACGATTTTCCAAAGTTTTAATCTTCGAAAATCATTAAAAATAATCCGCTCGTCTGAATCAATCCGTTCTTGTTGCCTTTCATTCCTCTAATTTTTCCCCACCGCCGTGCAAAAAATTAGATCAAAATGACAACTCCCAAAAAGATCGTCCCCCGATGTCTCGAACGCCCCTACCGTGCGCGAAAGCAAGGTTGCCACTCCACGCCAAATGCGTGCACTCCAACTCTACGCACCACAATTCAAATGAGGATTTTAGAAGCGCAACGCAACTGACCCTGACCCAAAATGCATTGTATTTTATTTTTTACGATTTTCCAAAATTTTAATCTTCGAAAAATCATTAAAAATAATCCGTTCATCCGAACCAATCCATTCTTGTTGCCTTTCATTCCTTTAATTTTTCCCCACCGCCATGCAAAAAATCATATCAAAAAAACAACCCTCAAAAAGATCGTTTCTCGATGTCCCAAACGCCCCTGTCATGCGCAAAAGCAAGGTTGCCGCTCCACGCCAAATGCGTGCAAAAAATCATATCAAAAAAACAACCCCCAAAGATCGTTTCTCGATGTCCCAAACGCCGCTGTCGTGCGCGAAAGCAAGGTTGCCGCTCCACGCCAAATGCGTGCTGTTAGAGTAGATGCCCTAGAGCCAATCAATTATTGTAGAATTGACTCTTTGTAATAATGTTCATTAATCAATAATAAAGGGCATTTTATTCTATATCGCGTAAATCATTATTATTGCAATATGTATTGATACATGTCCTTAAAATGGTAGAACCGTGATGAGGGTATCAAGTGTTTCAAATATTGATAGTGAGAACCCTATGAGCACATATGGTGGCTATTCTAGAAACTTCCGTGCCCCAGTATTATTCCGAAGTAAGGGCACAGATAATACGGTAAGGCTATCATAGTGTTGAACGACCCTGTCGGGCACAGATAATACGGTAAGGCTATCATAGTGTTGAAGCGACCTGTCGAAAGGCGGTGGTGATCTCACTTGTCAAGGTTGTTTGGTGACAACCTGGTGCAACACATGGGTGCTTGTTGTAGGCGGATATACCGCATCAAGTTCACTGGGCTGACCCACCAGAGGATTCCATATGCATGGTAACCCCAGTGTCTATTGAACAAATCCTCTAACGAATGGTGGTACATGTGATCCTTAGACTTGAGATCACCAAAGCACCTTGTGCACCGATTGGTGTAGTTTGACACTAGCCTAACGCGGTTCTTTTCAGAGGTGTCAATATGGTGGTGATTAGCTGCATCAAGGAGTGTATCAAGACTATGGTAGATAGACAGAGGATTCATCACTCCCGGGTCCGAGAGAAGTTATCTCATGGCGCAATTCAATATATGGCAATGACACTAAAACTGTGGCCACAGTGAGATTGAGTTGTTGCTCTATCCCGATTATAATACAGGTCATTGGTCCAGAAACTAAATACATAATATCGAGAGTAACCAGAGGTTGACACTATTTCTATGCCTTCGTCTCGTAGAGATAACGAATGATGAAAGGATCAAATTGTACACTAACCATATCGTTGACAGGTAGCGGCTTTGCTGAATTTGAATCTATCGGGTGGCCATGATGCCTTGCTAGGGGCCAATCTTGGTCTGTGTATTAGTGAGACAATTAATTGGTGTTAATCGCGATACTATATGCTGCTGGTATGATGAGAAGCCTATGGGTCACACACATAGAAGATAATTTAAGAGCCAAGAAGAAATAATGGCGTTTTCGACTTTTTAGGCGAAAGGGTATTTTAGTAATTTCACAGTGTAATTAAATTTACTGGGGTCGTAGCCTTTATTTAATTTGTTAGAAAATTAAATAAGTGAAGTTACGGTTAAATGCGTGTTCGCACATATTTAATTAAATCATCATTATTGTTAAATGTTAATTAAATATTAATTGATTTTAATTGAGATAATGATGAAATAAATTAAAATATCTAATTGAGAGTATTTGGCAACATGGGGTGTTTGGGTTGGAGCCCAAGCCCATTCCATGCGGGAATAGGGCAACTTAGTTTGCCTACAAAAGAAAATGTGTTTGTGAAATTAAATACGAGATTTTTAGTTCATTTTCAATTAAAGAAGAAAACACACAGCAGCCTATACACACTCTCCCACGCCACTTTCACTGTTTGATTGAAAAATCAAGTTTCTCCTTTTTGTTCTTCTTGATTTCTTAAAGCCAGTGAGGATCTAGCAAATCCCTCATTGGTTCTTGGTGGTTGTCTTCGTGTGGACTTCTTGGTTCGATCCTACGCTTGGATCGGTAGAAAACACGTTCAGAGACAATATTGGTGGAGCTTCCAACGTGGGTATGAATCTAAACTTTAGATTTACTTTTCTACTTCTGCGCACCACAATTCAAATGAGGATTTTAGAAGTGCAATGCAACTGACCCCGACCCAAAATGCATTGTATTTTATTTTTTACAATTTTCCAAAATTTTAATCTTCGAAAAATCATTAAAAATAATCCGCTTGTCCGAATTGATCCATCCTTGTTGCTTTTCGTTCCTTTAATTTTTCCCCACCGCCGTGCAAAAAATGAAATCAAAATGACAACACCCGAAAAGATCGTCCCTAGATGTACCGAACACCTCTGCCGTGCGCGAAAGCAAGGTTGCCACTCCACGCCAAATGCGTGCACCCTAACTCTACAAACCACAATTCAAATGAGGATTTTAGAAGCACAACGCAACTGACCCCGACCCAAAATGCATTGTATTTTATTTTTTACGATTTTCCAAAGTTTTAATCTTCGAAAAATCATTAAAAATAATCCGCTCGTCCGAATCAATCCGTTCTTATTGCCTTTTATTCCTTTAATTTTTCCCCACCGCCGTGCAAAAAATAAGATCAAAACGACAACCCTCAAAAAGATCGTCTCTCAATGTCCCGAACGCCCCTACCGTGCGTGAAAGCAAGGTTGCCGCTCCACGCCAAATGCGTGCACCCCAACTCTGCACACCACAATTCAAATGAGGATTTTAGAAGCGCAACGCAACCGACCCCGACCCAAAATGCATTGTATTTTATTTTTTACGATTTTCCAAAGTTTTAAATTTTGAAAAATCACTAAAAATAATCCGCTTGTCCGAATCGATCCGTTCTTGTTGCTTATCGTTCCTTTAATTTTTCCCCACGGCCTCCAAAAAATCAGATCAAAACGACAACCCCCGAAAAGATCGTCCCTCGATGTCCCGAACGCCCATACCGTGCGCGAAAGCAAGGTTGCCACTCCACGCCAAATGCGTGCACCCCAACTCGTACACCACAATTCAAATGAGGATTTTAGAAGCGCAACGCAACCGACCCCGACCCAAAATGCATTGTATTTTATTTTTTACAATTTTCCAAAGTGTTAATTTTCGAAGTATCATTAAAAATAATCCGCTTGTCCGAATCGATCCGTTCCTATTGCCTTTCGTTCCATTATTTTTCCCCACCGCCATGCAAAAAATCAGATCAAAACGACAACCCCCGAAAAGATCGTCCCTTGATGTCCCGAACGCCCCTCCCGTGCGCGAAAGATGGGTTGCCGCTCCACGCCAAATGCGTGCACCCCAACTCTGCAAACCACAATTCAAATGAGGATTTTAGAAGCGCAACGCAACTGACCTCGACCGCGACCGCGACCCAAAATGCATTGTATTTTATTTTTTACGATTTTCCAAAGTTTTATTCTTCGAAAAATCATTTAAAATAATCCGCTCGTCCGAATCGATCTATTCCTATTGCCTTTCATTCCCTTAATGTTTCCCCACCGCCGTGCAAGAAATCAGATCAAAACGACAACCTCCGAAAAGATCGTCCCTCGATGTCTCGAACGCCCCTACCGTGCGCAAAAGCAAGGTTGCCGCTCCACGCCAAATGCGTGCACCCCAACTCGCACACAACAATTCAAATGAGGATTTTGAAAGCACAACGCAACCGTCCTCGACCCCAACTCAAAATGCATTGTATTTTATTTTTTACGATTTTCCAAAGTTTTAATCTTCGAAAAATCATTAAAAATAACCCGCTCGTCCGAATTGATCCGTTCTTGCTGCCTTTCGTTCCCTTGATTTTTCCCCACAACCATTAAAAAAATCAGATCAGGACGACAACCCCCGAAAAGATCATCCCTCGATGTCCCGAACGCCCCTGCCGTGCGCAAAAGCAAGGTTGGCGCTCCACGCCAAATGCGTGCACCTCAACTCTACACACCACAATTCAAATGAGGATTTTAGAAGCGCAACGCAACCGACCCCGACCCAAAATACATTGTATTTTATTTTTTATGATTTTCCAAAATGTTAATCTTCGAAAAATCATTAAAAATAATTCGCTCATCCAAATCGATCCGTTCTTGTTGCCTTTCATTCCTTTGATTTTTCCCCATAGCCGTACAAAAAATAAGATCAAGACGACAACCCTCGTAAAGATCGTCCCTCGATGTTCCGAACGCCCCTATCGTGCGCGAAAGCAAGGTTGCCACTCCACGCCAAATGCGTGCACCCCAACTCTGCACACACAATTCAAATGAAGATTTAGAAGCGCAACACAACTTACCCCGACCCAAAATGCATTGTATTTTATTTTTTACTATTTTCCAAAGTTTTAATTTTTGAAAAATCATTAAAAATAATCCGCTCGTCCGAATCAATCCGTTCCTATTGCCTTCCGTTCCTTTAATTTTTCCCTCCCGCCATGTAAAAATCAGATCAAAACAGCAACCCCCCAAAAGATTGTCCCTCGATGTCCCGAACGCCCCTACCGTGCGCAAAAGCAAGGTTGCCGCTCCACCCCAAATGCGTGCACCCCAACTCTGCACCCCAGCCCCGCGAAGTCTGGAATATTTTCATACCTTTTTCTTCTGCACAATGCTTCGCCCCGACAAAGTCTGGAGCATTTTAATTCCTTTCTTTGGCTAAAGACTTCACCTGAAACACCCAAAAACAAAAACATTAAAAATCATACAACTCATAATGAATTCAACAAATTCAAACAATTAAAAACACTTAGGTTGCCTCCCAAGAAGCGCTTGTTTTTAGTCGATAGCTCGACTCTCTCAATCCTTCAAGTTGGGATGTCAAGCCGGATTGGGATGGATTTGCAACTCATCACCCCATTAATATATGGCTTTAATCTCTGTCCATT
Source organism: Pistacia atlantica (assembly GCA_026229545.1). Taxonomy (NCBI): domain Eukaryota; kingdom Viridiplantae; phylum Streptophyta; class Magnoliopsida; order Sapindales; family Anacardiaceae; genus Pistacia; species Pistacia atlantica. The sequence goes on from CM047907.1 coordinate 1,138,300, forward strand.
GACCGTGAAAGTACCCTTTTCTTCATGTGTAACTTCCACTGCTCTGAATGCGTGAATGCTTGTAATAGTGAATGGTCTGAACCATCTAGACTTAAGTTTTTCGGGGAATAGCCGAAGTCTAGAATTGGACAACAACACCTTCTGTCCTACTTCAAATTCCTTTCTCTGGATATGCTTGTCATGCCACCTTTTTGCCTTCTCCTTATAGATCCGGCCATTTTCATATGCTTCGAGATGAAATTCATCAAGTTCGTTCAAAGGCAGCATCCTTTCTTCTCCAGCAGCTTTCAAGTCCATGTTTAACTGCTTGACTGCCCAGTATGCTTTATGCTCGAGTTCAAACAGCAAGTGGCATGCTTTCCCATATACCATCCTGAATGGAGACATACCAATCGGAGTCTTAAAGGCAATTTGATAAGCCCATAATGCATCATCCAGCTTCCGTGACCAATCTTTCCTAAATGCATTAACTGTATTTTCCAAAATCCGCTTGAGTTCTCTATTTGACAGTTCCACTTACCCGCTCGTTTGTGGATGGTATGGTGTTGTAACCCTATGTGTCACTCCATATTTACTCAACAATGCATCCATTTGCCTATTGCAAAAATTTGATCCTCCATCACTAATGATTGCCCGTGGCACCCCAAACCTTGAGAAAATATTCTTTCTCACAAACTTAATCACTACCCTAGCATCATTAGTCAGCAATGCAACTGCCTCAACCCACTTTGACACGTAATCCACCGCTACTAAGATAAATGTGTTTCCAAAAGAATTTGGGAAAGGACCCATGAAATCAATCCCCCACACATCAAAAAGCTCAACCACCAAGATGTTGTTCAACGACATCTCATCTCTTTTTGAAATATTACCCATCCGTTGACATTGGTCACACTCTTGAATCATCCGGAAGGAATCCTTAAAGAGGGTTGGCCAATAAAAACCCAATTGTAAAACCTTGGCTGCTGTCTTAGCTCTTCCAAAATGGCCACCTACTTCCTTCTCGTGACAATGCCTTAGAATGCTTTCCATCTCCTCCTCCGGGACACATCTCCGTATCATTTGATCTGTACAGTGTTTGTATAGAAATGGTTCTTCCCAAAAGTAGTACTTCAAATCTGAGAAAAATTTTCTTTTTTGTTGGTACGTCATACCACTTGGGAGCACCCTTGATGAAAAATAGTTTGCAAAATCCGCATACCATGGTGCTTCTTCCACTCTCATCAACTTCTCACCGGAAATGTTTCTCTAATTGGCATTTCCTTCTCATTTCCCTTGATTGGTCTCTCAATTCTCGACAAATGATTACCCACCACATTTTCCGACCCCTTCTTGTCTCGAATTTCCAACTCAAACTCCTGAAGTAGTAAAATCCATCTTATCAACCGAGGTTTTGCTTCTTGCTTTGCCAACAGGTGCCTAATTGCTGAATGGTCCGTGTAGACGATCACCTTTGCACCTAACAAATAAGAACGGAACTTGTCAAAAGCAAAAACTATAGCCAACATTTCTTTTTCAGTGGTGGTGTAATTCAATTGTGCATCAACGAGTGTTTTGCTAGCATACTGAATTACATGCAACACTTTGTTTTTCCTTTGTCCTAAAACTACCCCTAAAGCAAAATCACTAACATCACACATCAATTCGAAAGGTAGTCCCCAATCGGGAACTGCAATAATAGGTGCAGATACTAATAATTTTTTCAGAGTTAGAAAAGCATGCATGCAATCATCATTAAAGTAAAAAACAACATCTTTATTTAACAAATTGCAAAAGGGTTTAGAAATCTTAGAAAAATCCTTGATGAAGCGTCTGTAAAACCCGACATGCCCCAAAAAACTTCAGACTGCCTTGACATTTGATGGTGGTGGTAGCTTCTCAATCACTTCCGTCTTTGCTCGATCAACTTCTATTCCATCCTTGGAGATCCTATGCCCAAGCACTATTCCCTCTTGGATCATGAAGTGACATTTCTCCCAATTCAGAACCAAGTTTGTCTCCTTACATCGCTGCAAAATAGAAGAAAGATTAGTTAGACAGCTATCAAATGATGAACCAAAAACTGAGAAGTCATCCATGAAGACTTCTATAAACCGTTCCACCATGTCTCCAAAGATTGAGATCATGCATCTTTGAAATGTTGCTGGTGCATTGCACAACCCAAAAGGCATCCTTCGGTAAGCAAAGGTGCCGTAGGGGCAAGTGAAGGTCGTTTTCTCTTGATCCTCAGGAGCAATGGCAATCTGGTTATATCCTGAATACCCCTCCAGGAAACAATAATAGGCATGTCCTACCAACCTCTCCAACATTTGATCAATGAAAGGTAATGGAAAATGATCCTTCCTTGTCGCCTCATTCAAATTACGGTAATCAATGCATACTCTCCAGCCTGTCACTATCCTCATTGGTATCAACTCGTTACTCTCATTCCTTACCACCGTGATACCTCCTTTCTTCGGAACCACTTGTACCGGGCTCACCTATGGGCTATTGGAAATAGGATAAATAATCCCCGCATCTAAGAGTTTCACCACCTCCTTTCTAACCACTTCCTTCATCGAAGGATTCAATCTTCGTTGTGGTTGCACCCTAGGCTTAAAATCATCCTCCATGAGTATCTTATGCATGCAAAATGATGGCGAGATACCTCTAATGTCCGAAATTGTCCATCCAATTGCTAGTCTATGTTCCCTCAACACCCTAATCAACCGCTCTTCCTCCATTTTACTCAAACCTAAACTAATGATCACCGGGAATGTCACGCCCCCTCCCGAGTATCCCTATCCCACCGGATCTGGGCGCTCTAGGAGACTCAAGATCCCGAAAGGAAGGTGAATACTCTTTAAAAAAAAAACATTCAAAAAAAATTTCGTCTATAGACGAAAGTGAAAAGTAGTGCATTTGCATGTTTAAGGTTTAGAAGGTGGAAATACACAAATAATTATTCTAAAAACAGAACGAAATCCAGTTACAAAAGAAACATAGTATCGAGTCCACTAAAGTTTGTAAAAGATGCAAATCATCATGCGTCAGCCAACCTAGGCGTAGAGTATGCTCCACACGAACCCGATCTACGATCTGGGGAGGAAACATAAAAGCAGTGGTGGGAAGCCCAGTGAGCGGATAATATAATTTATACGAAAATAATTTTAACTTTGAAAACATGTATGAATAATTGTATGCCACACAACACTAGTGCACTTACATGATAAGGCAACAACAATATATATATATATATATTATTCTCGGATGCCATGAAATCACACACTACTATCATATAAAATAAATCAATTATCACCTCCCTACTAGCCCTTAGGGGCCAAGATCATAACTATCTGAACCAGGCCCTAACTCAGACATGAAGCTACACCACCCACAGTCTACCCTCGGGGTGGCACCATCCGCAGTCTACCCTCGGGATGGTACGAACATCATTGGATAACCATGCTCAACCCACAGTCTACCCTCGGGGTTTCATGATATGGTATCAAATATAATCTCGCCCACAGTCTACCCTCGAGGCGTCCAAAATCCCACACCGGCCAATAACCGCCTGGTGTAATCCCGCCCTTTAGGGCTCGTCAGGCGTCCGTCTTGTTCTAGTAGGATATACCAATGGTTCAGTAGGACGGACCATCTCAATGCACGCATAAGGATAAATATCGAATACTAGCTGATGTCTAGAGGGGGACAATTACGGTTTCCAATCCGGGAGTCAAACATAATAATAATCATGCATATATGACATAACATTCAAAAATCACATCCAGGGGTGAAATTGAAAATTTCGAAACATGTTTTAAAACTGACAGTTTAACCCAGATTAAAAATTACTTCCACATCACATGATCTTAGCATATAACCAATACAAATCATAAGCAAATATCACTTTTAAAAGTCAAAACTCATATAACACGTTATAATGATAATTAAACCCGAGAGCAATAATAATAATAATAATAATAATAATTCATATAAGGATAAATCATGCCAACATATGAGATTTCATGGAAAATAGGGGGTAAAATGCAAGTTTTTAAAACATGCTTTCAAAACTGACGAAAAGCACCCCATTTGCCCTTTCTACCGAGAAGATTATTTACCACATCACACGTCTCAATCCATATACAATTCAACCAATTCTCAACTCCCAACAGTAGCATTTTATTCATATAACATGAATATACACATATATACCAATGAACAAAAAGGTTAAATATTATAGTAATATCTCATCTTAATATAAATATACCCATTTAACATTTTAACAACCAAATTTCCTTAATTTCCAGCATGTTAAGACACCATTCAATCAATTATCTCTAAGGCATTCCAGCTGAGAGCATGCAAGTGGATTTGCCTAGCTAACTTTCTAAAACAAAGTACAATCCAAGCACCTCTTAAAATATTGCCCAGCCGAATTACATGCAGTTGAAGTACCCAGCCAACATCACATTTTAGTCAATCAACCGAATGCAAATAGATGCAGCTAGCAAGCAAAATACACTCCATTTCAAACCTCAAATTAATCAATCAAACATTCATCCAAAAGCATGGAGAGGAAAGCAAGTTCAGCAAGCTTCAAATTAGCTCAAAACTCATCAAAAAGCAAAAATGGCCAACTATATTTAACAAGCAAACATAAATCTGAATTTTTAAGGAAAACTTTCATTTGATCCACTCACACAAAAAATTTAGCTCAACCCGAAATACCCAGCTGCCCCAGGCATCATCCTTCTCTTCCTCTCACTTTCTCTCCCTCATTTATCTTTTTCTTTCCCTTCCTCCTTCCTTGCCCGACGTTCTCTCTTCCTTCTTCCTTCTTTTCTCTCTTCTTTTCTCCCTCTCTCTTCCTTTCTCTCTTTCTTTTCTTTTTCTCAGCTATCTCTTTTTTTCCACTCCACCATTCCTCATCTCAAAATTAATAAAATTTCACAACCATGGCAAAACAATGTGCCAAAACCGTGGGCTAATTCTCCTAAAGAAATTGCCTTTAATCCATCTTGCATTGGCCAATTATGCATGCATCCCTTAGTCTTTGATTCTTACATCTTGCACCCCAAAATCCTTTAAATAAAGTTAAGTTTTATCATGATGTCACCCTTGGAGAATTATGCATGTACCCTTGCATGACACAATATTAAAAGGACCCCTCATCTTAAACAATTTCATAAAGTTGTTAAAAGATTTTCACACTTCCAATTTCGCACAAGTACTCTTGCAAAACTACCTAATAACCCACCATGCCTTATTTCTTACTAAAACATCTCTAAAAAGTTTCAATTCTTACATATTACCCCCTAGATTCACATAAATAAAATTAAGTAAAACCCACAAAGAAAATACGGAGTATTACAGGGAAGGTTTCTGAGTTTCCAAGGTAAACATATTTGAGGTGGGAAGGTAAAGGTTTCAATTCAAGCTTTGGAGGTTCTTCATTTTTTTTCATTCTCCTTCTCCTTATCAAAATCAAACTCCTCAAATTCTAAATCTTGACTCTCATCAATTGGTTGAAGTGCTTCTAACATCCTAGCACAATCATTACTCGTCGACTCTTCTACCTCTACTGTTTTTGATTTGGCTATACAAGCTTCTAGAGGTAATTGTGGTGTGTTCTCTTCCATAGATTCCTCAACCAATTTGTCCACCACATCGACACTAAAACATGAATTCGTTTCAGCCAGAAACTTCATCGCCTCAAAGACATTGAAAGTTACTATTTCATCTTGAACCCTCAACAGTAACTTTCCTTCCTGTACATCAATAAGTGCTCTCCCGTGGCCAAGAATGGTCGACCCAAAATCAGGGGAATTTCCTTATCCTCTTTCATGTCCAACACCACAAAATCTGCTGGAAAAATTATCTTTCCCACCTTCACCAACACATCCTCGACTATCCCCCTTGGGTGTTTTATTAACCTATCCGCTAGTTGCAACGACATGGTCGTTGGCTTCACTTCACCAATACCCAATCTCCTGAAAACAGAAAAGGGCATCAAATTAATGCTAGCTCCCAGATCACACAAAACACGATTAAATGTAATATCTCCTATAATACAAGGAATAGTAAAACTCCCTGGATCTTTGAGCTTTGGAGGTAGCTTCTTTTGGAGGATGGCACTACACTCCTCCGTGAGCATCACCGTTTCCTCATCGTCTAACTTCCTTTTGTTCGATAAGATTTCCTTCAGGAACTTCGCATAACTCGGCATCTGCTGCAATGCATCTGCAAAAGGAATGTTAATGTGCAATTTTTTAAAAATTTCAATAAACTTTTAAAATTGCTTATCCTGATTCTTTTTCTTCAATCTTTGAGGAAAAGGCACGGGTGGGGTGTGATGTGCCAACTTTGGTGGTATCTCAGGAAATGGCAATTTCTCCTTCTTCTTTTGTCTTTCATCCTTTTTCTTTTTCTCTTCCTCCAAACCACTTGGTTTCTCGTCAGCAAATATCTCTTCATCAACTTCCTCATCAGAAGCTTCCTTTCCGGGTTGCTCAACCTCCTTGGTAGCTTGCTTTACCTCTTCCAAAACTATCTCACTTCTCAACATTATGGCATTTGCTTGCTCACGTGGGTTAGTTACTTTATTGCTTGGTAAGGAACCATGCGGTCTCTCATTAAGCTTCTCGGCCAATTGGCCCATCTATACCTCGATATTCCTGATGGATTCCCCTTGATTTCTAAAATTCGTCCTCGTCTCATTCATGAATCCCGTTGTCTCCTGCATAAATTTCCCAAACATATCTTCCAACCTCGTTACTCTTTGATCTCTCGGTGGATTAGTCACCCCTGGTTGATTATTTGGAACTGTCCTCTAGGTCCATTGGTTATTTTTCTGGTTTTGATTTCCCCAAGCCAGATTTGGATGATTTCTCCACCCCGGGTTGTATGTGTTGGAGTATGGGTTATTTGGTTGTCTCTGATTTCTTGCCAAGTAATTCACTTGCTCCGTTGATGAAGATGATGAAGCAAATGTGTTCCCAACTTGACACTTGCTGCTCACATGGTTTCCTGCACAAAAATCACATGTTAGTTGAGGTGCTTGTATAGAGTTTACATGCATAGTTCCCAACTATTTTTGAAGTGCAGTGAGTTGGGCTGAGATGGTTGTGAAGGCATCAACTTCATGAAGACCCGAAGATTTCCTTGTTGTTGCTCTCTCATTTGGTCTTTGATAGTTGTTGCTTGCCAAAACCTCAAGCAACTCATAGGCCTCTTCTGGTGTCTTATTACGCAAGGCCCCAGGCCCCTCAGAATTTGCATCCACCATGGTTTGCACATTACCCATCAATCCATTGTAGAAAGTTTGGACTTGAAGCCAAACTAGCAACCCATGGTGTGGACATTTCCTCATTAACTCCTTGTATCTCTCCCAAGCCTCATACAATGACTTGGAATCATCTTGTAGAAATGATGTGATATCATTTCTCAATTTTGCTGATTTAGTTGGAGGAAAGAACTTGGTAAGGAATTTCTGTACTAGATCATTCCAAGTTGTTATAGTTCCCGGTGGTAATGCCATTAACCACCCCTTGGCTTTATCTCCCAATGAGAATGGGAATAACCGCAGCCTAATAGCATCATCCGACACTCCGTTCGACTTGAAGGTGTCATAAATTTCCAAGAAATTTGCAATGTACTGATTCAGATCTTCCCTTAAATCACCATTAAATCTAACCGACTGCTGGATCATCTGGATGATTGCCGACTTGATCTCGAAGTTGTTTGCTTGCACCATAGGTCTAGTAATACTCGACCCACAACCATTCACTGTGGGAACTGAAAATTCCCTCAGTGTCCTGTTTTCTGGTTCGACCATTTCCATGACTATTTCTTTTGCTTCTACAACTAAATCCTCTCTTTCTCTTCTCTCTCAGTTACGTTGTCTAACAGTTCTCTCAATCTTAGGATCAACAGGAACCACTGATTGATGTCTCGTTCTTCGCATAAACTACAAAAAAACAGAATTGAAAGAAAGTGAGATCACAAACCAACTGAAACTTAAAAACAAAAATAAAAACTCCAATCTAGCTAACTATAGGCAGACTCAATGTTAACTTAAAACAATCCCTAGCAACGACACCAAAAACTTGATGCGTGTTTCCTACAACATGCAATATGTAGCAAGTATACTAATCGCTCAAGTAATATAATGATGAGTGAGTATCGTTCCCACGAGGATTGTTAGCTAAGCACTAAGTTTTCTACCGTTTTCAAGTTGGAGCAACCGAAATCTTTTGGATAATAGGGAGTATTTTAATCTATTACTAAAACAAAAATTCTAAACTGCGAATTAACTAATAATGCGAGATGTAAAACAAGGATAAAAATCAATTCAATTAAAACGGGTAGGGTTTTGACTTCATTCAGATTTTATGGGTTAAACCTAAAAAATTACACTATATTCACATTCACATGCATTGGTTGTAAACCGAACTCACTAAGGTGTTTAACATACCTTCTCAGGCTATGTTTTCCTATTCTTCCTTTTTTAACTTTCCTCACCCAACAAATTGAAAGTTAACAATTCCAAACTCATTAAACATAAGAATCCTACAATGGTTTCATTAATTCTTGAATCTATCTCTAACGTCCAATACTATAATGGTGATTGCTTAAGAAGCCTAACATGAATCATTTCTCAATCTCATCATGTTCATCACATAAAACATTTAAAAACTCAGAGCAAACACACAATCAAAGCATAGTCATATGAACATAACATGATTAATAAACTAACCCATAAGCAATCCGAATTACAATCAAAACCCTAACCCAAAATGGGTTAGTTCATAGCTAAATTAACACTACAAATGAGAAAAAACAATAATAATCAAGTTCAACATAATGAAAAGTAAAAGAGAGAATAAGAAATCTCCCCAAATGATGAATCCCTTAGTTCAAAATCCAATCTTCACCCTTCAAATCGATCAATCTCTCCAAGCTAACTCAAAAACAATGCAAAAGTTGTTAACCCTACTTCCTGTACTACCATGGGCAAAAAGGTTAAGTGTTTCTTTTATACCTCGCCCTAAATTTCTCAGAAAAACACGCACAAAGTAAAACTGTGCGTTTTACAAAACTGGAATTTACAACTGTCGCCGCGGCGAAGAAAGAAGCAGACTTGTTCGTGTCTGGCGTACTTCGCCGCGGCAAAGGACAAGTCGTCACCGCGACGAAGGACAAGTCGTCACTGCGGCGAAGTTTCTTGAATTAAAAGTTTTGAAATTACAGAACTGCCACTCTGCTTACATCTTCGCTTGATTCTTTGATTCTCGGTGCATTCTCTTTGGAAAAAGCCTCATCGTGCTTTATCCTGCTTCAAAACTCTCCTAACTTCTAAGTCAAAAACTTTAAATTTTGTCCTTATTTGCTCAAAATATCCATTTTAACCTGATACATAAAATGCAAAGAATTAAGCAACAATTCAGGTGAAAATGCACCAGAAAGTATCTGAAATCCGATTAAAAAGTCTAATAAAAACTGTATAATCCACGGATTATCACTCCACGCCAAATGCGTGCACCCCAACTCTGCACACCACAATTCAAATGAGGATTCTAGAAGCGTAACGCAACCGACCCGACCCAAAATCCACTTGTATTTTATTTTTACGATTTTCCAAAGTTTTAATCTTGAAAAAATCATTAAAAAATAATCCGCTCATGAATGAATCCAATTCCAATTCCTTTGTTCCTTTAATTTTTTCCCCCACTGCTAAAAAAGTACAAAAAATCGAGGTCATGAACCCACCCCAGAAAAGATCGTCCCTGATGTCTCGACGCCCCTACCAGTGCATGAAAGCAAGGTTCTTGCTCCACGCCAATCGTGCACCCCGAACTCTGCACCACAATTCAAACGAGGATTTTAGAAGCGCAAGCATGCAAGGGACCCGACCCAAAATCCACTTGTATTTTATTTTTACGATTTTCCAAAGTTTTAATCTTCAAAAAATCATTAAAAATAATCCGCTCGTCCGAATCAATCCGTTCTTGTTGCCTTTCGTTCCTTTAATTTTTCCCCACAATCCGTGCAAAAAATCAGATCGAGACGAGAACCCACGAAAAGATCGTCCCTCGATGTCCCGAACGCCCCTGCCGTGCGCGAAAGCAAGGTTGCCGCTCCACGCCAAACGCGTGCACCCCAACTCTGCACCACCAATTCAAACGAGGATTTTAGAAGCGAATGCATCCGACCCGACCCAAAATACACCTTGTATTTTATTTTTTACGATTTTCCAAAGTTTTAATCTTCGAAAAATCATTAAAAATAATCCGCTCGTCCGAATCAATCCGTTCTTGTTGCCTTTCGTTCCTTTAATTTTTCCCCCTCAACCGCGTCAAAAAATCAGATCGAGACGAGAACCCACGAAAAGATCGTCCCTCGATGTCCCGAACGCCCTGCCGTGCGCGAAAGCAAGGTTGCCGCTCCACGCCAAACGCGTGCACCCCGAACTCTGCACCACAATTCAAAGAGGATTTTAGAAGCGCGGTGTAAGTCCGACCCCTGACCCAAAATCCATTGTATTTTATTTTTACGATTTTCCAAAGTTTTAATTGAAAAATCATTAAAAAATAACTCCTAAATCGAATCAATCAATCCGTTCTTGTTAGCCTTTGTTCCTTTAATTTTTGGGGTCCCCACTTAAGTGCAAAAAATCAGCACGACAACCCAGAAAAGATCGTCCCTCGATGTCCCGACGCCCTCTGCAGTCGCAAAGCAAGGTTGCCGCTCCACGCCAAATGCGTCCCCACCCCTACTACACCACAATTCAAACGAGGATTTTAGAAGCGCAACGCAACTGACCCTACCCGACCCAAAATCCTCCTTGTATTTTATTTTTACGATTTTCCAAAGTTTTAATCTTGAAAAATCATTAAAAATAATCCGCTCATCGAATCAATCCGTTCTTGTTGCCTTTCGTTCCTTTAATTTTTTCCCCCACAAAACCGTGCAAAAAATCAGATCGAGCGAGAACCCCGAAAAGATCGTCCCTCGATGTCCCGACGCCCTCTCGTGCGCGAAAGCAAGGTTGCCTCCACGCCAAATGTGCACCCCAACTACACACCACAATTCAAGCGAGGATTTTAGAAGCGCAACGCAGAGACCCGACCCAAAATCCACTGTATTTTATTTTTTACGATTTTCCAAAGTTTTAATCTTCGAAAAATCATTAAAAATAATCCGCTCGTCCGAATCAATCCGTTCTTGTTGCCTTTCGTTCCTTTAATTTTTTCCCCACAACCGTGCAAAAAATCAGATCAGGAGAACCCACGAAAGATCGTCCCTCGATGTCCCGACGCCCCTGTCGTGCGCGAAAGGAAGGTTGCCTCCACGCCAATGCGTGCACCCCAATCTCTGACACTAATTCAAGCGAGGTTTTTAGAAGCGCAAGCACAACCGACCCGACCCAAAATCCACTTGTATTTTATTTTTACGATTTTCCAAAGTTTTAATCTTGAAAAAATCATTAAAAAATAATCCTGCTCGTCCGAATCAATCCGTTCTTGTTGCCTTTCGTTCCTTTAATTTTTCCCCTAACCGTGCAAAAAATCAGATCGCGAACCCACGAAAAGATGTCCCTCGATGTCCCGACGCCCATGTGCGAAACAAGGTTGCCGCTCCACGCCAAGCGTGCACCCCAACTCTGCACACCAATTCAAGCGAGGATTTTAGAAGCTACGAGCATGCGCCCAAAATGGCATTGTATTTTATTTTTACGATTTTCCAAAGTTTTAATCTTGAAAAATCATTAAAAATAATCCAATCGTTCAATCAGTTAGCGAGAAGGGACGAAAAGATCGTCCCTCGATGTCCCGAACGCCCCTGCCGTGCGCGAAAGCAAGGTTGCCGCTCCACGCCAAACGCGTGCACCCCAACTCTGCACCACCAATTCAAACGAGGATTTTAGAAGCGCAACGCAACCGACCCCGACCCAAAATCCACTGTATTTTATTTTTTACGATTTTCCAAAGTTTTAATCTTCGAAAAATCATTAAAAATAATCCGCTCAATCTGTTCTTCATTGCCTTTCGTTCCTTTAATTTTTCCCCCACAAGTGCAAAAAATCGTCAGAGCGACCCCGAAAAGATCGTCCCTCGATGTCCCGAACGCCCTATCGTGCGCGAAAGCAAGGTTGCCGCTCCACGCCAAATGCGTGCACCCCAACTCTGCACACCTAAAATTCAAGTGAGGATTTTAGAAGCGCAACGATAACACCCAGACCCAAAATCCACTGTATTTTATTTTTTACGATTTTCCAAAGTTTTAATCTTCGAAAAATCATTAAAAATAATCCGCTCGTCCGAATCAATCCGTTCTTGTTGCCTTTCGTTCCTTTAATTTTTTCCCCCACAACCGTGCAAAAAATCAGATCGAGACGAGAACCCACGAAAAGATCGTCCCTCGATGTCCCGACGCCCTGTCGTGCGAAAGCAAGGTTGCCGCTCCACGCCAAACGCGTGCACCCCAACTCTGCACACCAATTCAAACGAGGATTTTAGAAGCGCAACGCAACCGACCCCGACCCAAAATCCACTGTATTTTATTTTTTACGATTTTCCAAAGTTTTAATCTTCGAAAAATCATTAAAAATAATCCGCTCGTCCGAATCAATCCGTTCTTGTTGCCTTTCGTTCCTTTAATTTTTCCCCACCGCCATGCAAAAAATCATGTCAAAAAGATCCATTCTTGTGGCAGTAGGGCCTTGGGTTGGTGGGTGGTTGCACATGGTGATGGGCGGTGTGGGCGGTGTTGGTGGTGGTGGTGGGACTGTGGGCTGTGTTTGGTTGTGGGCAGTTGTTATCTGCCATAGTTTGCAAATATCAATCAATAAAAAAGTTACATGAATGATAAAAATTTGCACAACGGCAGCAAGAACCTTTGACCTTGGAGTCAAAATCTAAGCGATGCTCTAAACCACTTCGACAACTGTATCGTTCTGAGATTACTCCTACCTTATTATACATATTACTTATTTGTATTTTAAATACCTCCGATTATCCTAAAATTACATCCAATACCATATTTGGATATGGCACATATGGCTTTGCTGCTGGAATCGAAATTTAATTTATTTCCTTAGTTAAAAAATAAGCTCCGAAAATTTGATTTTAAGAAAAAGCTTATTTTTTACCTGAAAAACTCATTTTTTGGGCTCGTCACAAGCCCGCAAGCTCCTCTGGAGTTTGCCCATCGTATTCTACGTCCAAATCCGTGTGGTTTAAAAAAAAAAATCACCCCGATCGGATGTCTGATCGCAAAGTTATCGCCTTCCGAACATTTTTCGACAATCCAAAACCCCTAGGGGGTTAATAGAACAAAGGCATTACCTAGGGGGGTCATTAATTTTTTTCATAGTATATAAGTAAACCATCTCTGAAGCGCTAATCCCTTCTTCACTCTCCCTCACGCCTCTCACAAACAAACCACAGGTACTCTGAACAATTTCATAGGTATTCAGTCGTGTGAAGATTCTTTTTATTTTTGACAAATTTTTCTATGAGATTAAAATTTGAAAATGCAAACCTGTCTCCCTCTCTCTGTGTTTCTCATATATGTGTTTGGATGGTGAGCTGATAATGGTACACATTTCAAATTATTTGCAGAAAGATCTTGATGTATATGAAATGAATGTTCGCGCGTTTACAGCTGATGAATCTAGTGGGTTGGATCCAGACAAAAGTGGCAGCTACCTAGGTTTCACAGAAAAGGTAATACTTTTGTGTATAGAACCAATAAGTTAAGGCACTTCACCCATTATGTAACTAAAGAATGTTGTTTTAGGATATTATGGCAACTCTGTATCTCCTATTTTGATTCTTCCAACAAATCCCAATATGTTAAGCAACATCCAATAGATATTTAATCAGCAGGTCTAAATTTGAAATTCTAATGGGTATATAAGGATGTCACAAGCATAGGTGCGGGTGTTAATTGTGGACACAGGATTTAGTTCAGTCACTAAATACAAACAATTAACTGAAATGGGTTATGAGAATGGAAGTAGATCCGACTTGATCCTACAATGATGTAAGTTCTGGACTGGAAGGTTACGAGTACCCAAGACTTTCAAACTCCTATCAGGATGACATCTGGTTTTAAACTCTCACTGAATAAAAGGAATCAAATTTTGCAAAGCAAAAATATCTTTGCTCAGCTAATTTTTTTCTTTGACTATTTGGTTCATCGGAATTGTAGAGTCTTATTTGATTGTTGCTGACTATGCTGATAATTTCAAATTTCTGTTAAACATTTGAGGTCGTAGGAATGGAGGGGAGGATTACATCATTCACCAAAGAGAACTTGATTGAGGCACTTGTAATAGAAAAGAAAATTTACCAGATGAAACAAGTGTTCAATCCCTAGTCTTCAACATTTGCTTGGTAAGCTAGCATTTCATCCTGTTTATTTCTATCTCCTACTTTCATCTTGAAAAAGAAGTCAGATTGAGGTACTTGTTGTATTCCTTTTCTTGACCAAGTTCTGCATGTATTAAGACATTTTTTTTCTTTGAGCTTACTGAAACCAGGCATCACATTCCCGTAGCAGATCTTTATATCATGCTGGAAAAATTTGTCCTTCTATTATACTAAGGCTGGAAAAGTCATAACCCCACTTTCTTTACATCAATTTTCTGATAATGTTTAAGTGCTTTTCTTCCTTTATACTAAGGCATGTAATATTCTATTTATGGTTTCAAATTTCATCAAAATATTTATTGTCTGATCTGTGCAGCATTTTGCATTATGGAACAGGTGAAGAATAGCATAAGGAGAGTGGTCAAAAGAACTCAGTATCAGTTGATGGTTGGTTTTGCTTTGTCACTATTCTCTATCCTTTCTTCATTTCATAATATTTAAACAGAAAGCTCATCACAGCCTCGGGTTTCAGATTTTGTTTAATGTGCAGAACTGATTAACTAGTTGTCTACCTATACTGAGGAAATATACAAGGGCAAAGCAATGAATTAAGGACAAATAATAATTATCGTTCAATGTCAGAAATTTCTCCGCGACACTTGTAACAGAACACAAGTTTTCCTGATGAAACCAGTGCTACATCTTTTGGATTTCACATTTTCTTGGTCAGTACATCTGATGTACATCTCAGTTGTATTCCTGTAAATAATAGTTGAATTTTCATGTCACATTGTGCTTTTGCATCAAATGTTCATGGAATTATGAATTGATTGAGACTCAAGACAAGGAATTGAGAGTTTGAATGGAAGATTTAACCATATTCTTGTTAACCGCTCACTTATTTTGAAATTTCTGGAGATAATGTGTTTAAGAAATTTAATGTGTTTAAGAAATTTAACTTTTATCTATACACACACACACTTTTTATATTCTATTTTCATCTAGTGAAATGTTAAGATTTAAGAGGGTGCATTTTAAATCTAGATAGTGAGAAAAACACATCAGTAATTGTTTTCAAAAACTACTTTTGAGAAAAACATACCAAGTAACGATTCATTTTTTGATTGGTGCTGAATAGGTTCGTTAAATAACTGTCAATGCCTTTCTCGTGTCGTATGCCAGGGAGCTTCTTCAATTGCACTGAATTCCCCATATGAATTACTTCTATGGTTCATTGAGGTTTGTTTTCTGAATTTTATGCATCAAGCATGTTGAAAATTTAAAATGCCGTTTACTTGTGAAGAAAACTTGACCTTTATATGTTCGTTATGATGCAGTAAATTATATGACAGAATGAGGTTGTTTTTGCATTTCCTTTAAGGGCTTAAAAGTTGTTGAATCAAGGCATCAAATTTCATCTACAGAACTTTCTATCATCCTGTATATATCTTCTATCATTTGTTTCAACCATTTTTTGTGATAACAACTTTTAAAAACAGAACATTGTTCTTAAGATTAAATTAGTGTTTGAAGAGAATGATATCAGAGCCTTACAATTTTTTTTTTCAAATTCATTTGTTGAAAACTAGTTATAAAATGATATTAAACAGGGCTAAATGCATTGACTTTATCTTACCATTGAATCCCTCTTTTGTCAGGGAACTGCAATTGGAGAATTTAATTTTAATCTCTGAAATCTTTTGATGGCTCATTGAGGTTTGTGTTGATAATTTTTCTATGTAATTAGATGTTGAAAATTTAAAATGCCACTTTCTTTTTAAAGAAACTTGCTTTTGAAATGTCCTTAGATATCGAAATAATCAAATTTAAAATCCCATGAATTTGTTAAAGAATCTAATGGACCACCGATAGTCAAGTGGTATAACCGCAAGGGGCAAAGTAGGAAAAGTCATACATGACAGGTGGAGCAATAGCACAACAACTGTGATGAGTTTGTTTGACAGGTGGAACAGCAACACAGCAAGCATGACGAAAAAAGGAATAAAAGGAGAACCAATGGAGGGAATAGGCATTGAGAATATTGTTGGGAATTGTTGGGAGGAGCTGACCCTCGAAGATCAGCCTGAGTTCTTTTCTTTCACTGTTTTTAGCCATATTTCCATTTACGTTTATTTCACTGTAATGAGTTACTGAATATCAATTCAAATATCCTTTTAAGTGAGACAATCATTGTTTATATTCTGTTCATGGTGGATTTTAGCCTAAAATGAATGATTGAATGCATGAGTAATTGAGTTATTCAGGTTAGTTCCATCAGAATCAATGTAGAAATACTATTCATTTATGGCAGACTAGAGTTGGCAAAATGAGTTCTTTTTGCACTTTTTATTTTTTATTTTTTTAACTTTTGGCTTAGAAGTTACCTGAATTGAAATGTCTGTTTTGTTTGAGCTAAATTTCAGTTATTGATCAGAAAATGAAGGACATACATAAATGTAGGAGACGTCATTGATCAACATGTGATAAAAGGGGAATAGGCTTGAGGAAACGGGTAATTTAATTCGTTTAATCACACTTTTGTTTTTTTCAAAAGGCAACAATTCCTTTTGTTGGCCCAAAAGTTTAAGACATTAGTTGTCATTGAGCTTACATGAAACTAGGCATCAAATTCCCTTTTCTTGACAGAACTTCATATCATTCTGGAAAAAGTTGACAGACCTGGAAATATTTTGTATAGCCTATGTCCGAACTCCTTGAAGGTCATAACCCCACTTTTATACTTTTGGGTTATGGAAGAGAGGAAGAATGTCATTAGGAGAGTAGTCGAAAGAAGTCAACTAATGGTTGGTTATGCTTTCTCTCTAATCTTTTATTCTTTCTTCATTTCTTATTGAAAGCACATCACAGCAGCTTTGTGTTTCTGATTATGTTATTTGCTTTAATACATAGAACTGATTACTAGCTGGGCTACCTATGCTGAGAGTTTACAATTATTTGAGAGTTCAATGGCAAAAACTTCGTTGAGGCACTTGCTTGGTGAGTAGAATCTCATCTATATTGTTATCTTCTACATCTATTGTTCAAAATTTTTTGATTTTTCTAAATCACCTATGGATGTTCAAGCCTTTTTTGAGAATTAACATATAATCATTGTCATGATCATTGAATGATGAATTTATCGGGACGAGGAAGTCAAACATAATGGTACAAGTATGGTAGATGAGATAAAATATAAATCATTTTGAAGGTTATTGTGACAATACCACTAAATTCAATGGGAAGGTCTCATCACCACATTAGCACGGTTATTATGGCTGAAGCAATTGTTTCCAGTGTCCTGCAGCAGCTCATTTCAATCATTGGTAAAGGGATACAACAGGAGGTGACGCTAGTCATTGGTGCTGAAAAAGAAGTTAAAAAGCTTAGGAACAATCTTCAAGCTGTGCTCATTGATGCAGAGGAAAGACGAGTGAAGGAGAGAAACGTCAGACTCTGGCTTCCCCTGCTGGCATCTCAGGTTCCCTTGCTTTTATCTTCGAGAGTTGTATTACCAGTTGAAATTTCAGTTGATGTCGGTCCAGTGGTAGTTCTCAGCCACCTATCATATAGGACAGTGGCAAGGACTTGAAACTGAAAATACTGAAACAGCTACAGGTTCAAAACCCTTTTTATTGAAATATTGACGCCTCAAATCATGGGATTTATATTGTCTCTCTTTTAACATTTTTATCACAATTGATTGCTGGAGAAAACAATTAAATTGCACAATAATTGAATCAAATTCTAATCAATTGTATACTTCAGAAGATTGGTGTATCATTTTGATGAGCAACCGAGGGGAAGGGTCTACCGTAGGAAGAAGTGTGGCAAGAAGCAGGGGAATAATTGCCATATAGGAGGTTAGAAGAATTTGTTATGACGGGACATGTGGCCTGAGGGGATTGGAGAGAGGAGAAATTCTGTTAGGAGTGAACTTAGGTGCCAGGAGGGAATAAAGAGGAAGAGGAGAAAAGGGAGAGGGGATTGAGAAAAGTTGATTAAGAATTGGGAAGGGAGGTGACTGACCCTCGAAGTCAGTCTTATCATTTTGTTTTCTCTTTTTATACTTAGCTTAATTTGCTGGATTCTCATTTGTGGATTATTGAGTGAACATGGTCTGGGTATAGTATTCGGATGTACTGATTTGCTGCTATTAATATAGAGATTCCTTGTTTTGGTTGTGACTTTGATTGGAACTGTAGCTAGATTGTGGTGTTATTTGATAAATTGCAGGTCAGGTTCTCATCACATTTGCAGCTTTGTAAAGAACATTAAAATTTCTTAACAAATGACTTGGTAAGATTTTTTGGGAAAATGAAGGAAACCATTCAAGAATGAGGCCATTTTCTTCAGGATTCCTGGTTTTCAGCCAGAATCTCCCTTAGCCTTTCCTTTAATGGTTTGTTTGGGGGAAGCATTTGCTTGAATGAACTAGCTTCAATCAATCAAATAGGGGGATGTCTGATGTCTTAATCATACTATATAATACTCTCATTTATAATGCTTTCCTTGTTGAACATCAATTTAGGTGGTGTCACTGACATAAGTTCAGGTGTTCGTGTTCTGCCTTTTGTGCAGACTAAACTTTAGAAGGTGGATCAAATGCTCCAAGAATTTTTGCATCTCTGTAGAATACTCGACACAAATTTCATGTCAACCATCTTGCACAAGGAGCCTTTGTGCTGATAGAAGGGCATTTTCTAGCTGACTTCTAAGAGGGCTGCAACTCATCTTTCTCCCAAAATCATAAGACATTCATATACCATCTCTGCCTGTGGATGGGTCTTATCTTCTACATAGAAAGGCTGACTCCTTTTCCCAATCTCAATCCAGCTACAACCAGGGTTCTTCTTCAAACCAAGCTTTTTCATTTTTAATCTTAGCTTTCGTACTTCATCCCATTGCTTGACAGATGCATACATGTTCGACAAGACAATATAAGTTGATGGATCATCAGAGTCCTTCTCAATGAGCAATTTTGCAATCTTCTGTCCCAGTTCTCTATCTTGGTGCAGACGGCATGCAGAAAATAGTTTGCTTAACAGCCCAACATCCTCCTTAATCTCTGATGTGCTCTGTAGAATTTGGTAAGCTTCATGTTATCTTCCAGCACGTCCAAGAAGATCAATCAAGTACGAGTAGTGTTCAATTTCAGGCTTAATATTATACTCAGAGGTCATTTGACTGAAATAATCACAACCTTCATCAACCAATCCAGCATGGCTACAAGCTGGTAAAACTGCGAGGAAAGTGACACTGTCTGGTTTTGCATTGGATTTCTGCATTTCATCAAAAAGCTTTAAAGCCTCTAAAGCTTGACCATGAGACCCATAAGCAGTGATCATAGAAGTCCATGATAGACCTGGCAAAACGGGTGGGTGGGCCGGGTACGGGCCGGGTAAAACGGGTACGGGTAAAACGGGTACGGGTCTTATACGGGTGGATATATACGGGTCCAATATTTTGGACCCGTGCCCTACCCTATACGGGTACGGGTGGACTCGCGGGTGGACCGTTTTTTCTCTCTCCAGCTTTCGATTTTGACAGTTTCACCCCTAATAGTTTTCAATTGTGACAATTACACCCCCAAAATTCCTGCAGTTTTAATTTTTTATATTTACACCCCCTAAATCAACTACTCTAAATTCAATTCAATTAAGAATATAAACAAATATGAACAAACAAAAAAAACAAATAACACATAAACAAACAATAACATATAATACAAAACTACAAATACCAACCAAAACAAACAAATACAAAATCACTAATACACAATTACACATAAACAAACCAAATAAGTCAATAAACTATAAATATTTGTTATATCATTTCTCATCCCAAATTGCATATAGTTTTCAACTGCATTTAATATCCATCTGATGACCCAAAAATGGTAGCTTCATGAAAAAATTACATATTAGTTATCATTTCTTTAGTACAGGTGATTTATTGGCCACACTGTCAACTTCTTTGGTGGCTCATAGCCTACTTAGATTCAAATTGTTATGAGTAGCGATCATGTCCATCAACCTTATTGATCCCTCTTAAGTTGAACAATCATCGAGAAGTAACTCTTACGAGCTATTGTTTCGGCTTTAAGCTTCAAAATGGCTTGAATCTACATGACTTTGAATAAAGCGAAGCTTTGTGTGTTCGCTAAAGTTGGTTATCAACTTTTCCTCCCGTTCGACAACCGAGATAGCGACCTTGTGGTTTCAAGCGTTTCTTCAACATCTGCTACCGTAATCTCCACAGGGAGCAAATTCCATCTTGAAAATGATGATACCGGGATAGGGTCTCGATCACAATAGTTCGATGCTCCATCTTTCTTTGTGAGTTTTGCAAAGATATGACAGTCGCCGCATATCCCGATATTTTTCCCGATCCCGATGGTCTTACCCCTTGACAAGCTCATCAAACCGAAAATAATTGCCGATTTTTCACCGTGGTATCGAATTGAGTCTTCTTTCGCTCTCCTTCAAGATCGTGCAAAACAAAATTTGTGTCGGCACATAACCCACGCTACTAATTTGTGAATTAACTGGTTGAGCTCCCTATTGATTTCATCTATCTTGGGATGTGAGCTATCTCCAAAAATGAAAGCATGAATCTGCTTATTTACTTCAATCCAGTGCACCTGGTTCTTTCCTCACTCCCCTGTCTCTCATGGTCTTCCTAACTTCTGCTACGTCGTCCCATCTTTGCGAATTTGCATAAATGTTAGATAACAGTATGTATGTTCCTGCATCTTGTAAAGATATTCCTAAAGTATCCTCTATGATCAGATCAAGTAAAGATATTCCTCAGTAAAGATATATATCTGACTTGTATTTATAAATAATATAGCTGAATAATATCTATTGAATTTCCTCTATCAATCATGTTCCATGTATTTTTCTTTTAGACTACAAAATGATTAATTACATGTTTATAGTTATGTTAACTCTGTAGCTTTTCCCAACTATTAATTAACAGTAAGTTGATTGAATGATGAATTATTGTTCTGGGTTCCAACTTACCACGTTTTAAACACAGTAGAAAATGCACCTTTAAATCCTAAAGGTTTAAACCCATAAAGAGAACACATAAACAAGATCCATTGCTATTCTACTCTTTCCAATTCATTTCCATAACTTTCCTCCACTTTCTAAGTAACCAAACAACAAAATTTAAAACCAAGCACAAACTGAAACATAAAACTATACCAAACCATAAGGGTCCATCAAACTGTACCAAACCAAACATAAGCAACTATGAAAGAAACTCAAACAATTCTTCCTAAAAACTCTTCATTCGAATAAAAATTCATTCGCTTCCCAAAAAAATTAAAAAAAAAAATAATCGAAAATGATTTGTTTTTGAAGAAACTCGTTTTTGCCGAACTTCGCTTGATCTCTCTCGAGCGATCGAGCCTCTGCATTCAAGTGACGAAGTGATGAATATTAATCGAAGAAGACTGATGAGGCGATGACTGATGAGAGATTGATGAGTGATGACGAAGTGACGATGCGGCCGCGATCTGAGACTGAGAGTCGAGAGATCAGAGATGAGATGGATTCGTGATGACTGTGACTCCGTGAGAGGGAGGCGTCACCGCGTCAGGCGTGAGAGGGAGGCATGAGAGGCAGGCGTGAGAGGGAGGCGTGAGATCAGTATCGATGGATTCGAATAAAGGACTTTTAGTTTTAGGGATTCTTCAAAAGAATCAAAACAGAATATAAGGGTTATACGGGTGCCCGCGGGTTCACCCGTATGACCCGTAATTTATTGGGACAGATGCAGTGCGGTCAAATAAAAATGGGTTTAGTTTATTGAACCCATACCCTATATTTTTTACCCGGGTACGGACCGACCCGCGGGTCCATACCCGTTTTGCCAGGTCTAGTCCATGACACAAGATCCCTCTTTGGTAATTTATTAAATACACTAAACGCTTAATCCACAGCACCACATTTAGCATACATGTCGAGGAGAGCCCCATGACTATTTCATTGGTTTCTAGCTCACTCTCAGCAATAAACTTGTGGAACTCTTTTCCCTTTTCTAAGGCTGCTAGCAGTGAACAAGCTAGTAAGACACTAGTGAATGTTACAGCATCTGGTTTTACACCACTTTCTTTCATGTCACCATAGAGAGCAAGGGCTTTAAAATAATCACCAGCTGTCACATATCCTGAAATCATAACATTCTAAGAAACTACATTTGTCTTGCTCATCTTATCAAAGACATTTTCAGCTGAGCTAACACTTCCACATTTAAAATAAAGATCGATAAGTGAGCTATTTATAAAAATATCAGCTTGTATTCTGTTTCTTATTAAATATCCGTGTACGAATTTACCATGTTCAAGTTTGGCTGATCTAGAACACGACATTAATATGCAACTCATTGTAGTAAGAGTTGGCTTAACTCCTTCCTCATTCATCCTCCTAAAAAGCTCAATGCATGATTTGCTATCACCTTTTGAACTGTATCATGCTATCAACGCATTCCCAGCAACAACATTTTTCACTGGCATTTGGTCAAAAACCTCTCTAGCCATCTCCAAACAACCACATTTGCCATACATGTCCACAAGAGCAGAACCAACATAACTATAAAAAAAAATCCCATCTTTCACAAATTCTTCATGAATCTCCTTCCCTCTTTCCAGGTCCAAAAGCCTTGCACACGATGAAATAACCATCATTAACGTCTCCGAACTGGGCTCAAACCCAGAATTTCTCATGTTCCCAAACAACTCCAACACTTTCTCAGCTTGACCCTCCTAGTAATAACAAGAAATGACAGTATTCCAACTTGCAACATCTCTATCAGACATTTCATCAAACACCTTAATCCCATAATCAAACCTTCTGCACTTTGCATACATCCCCACAAGAGAGCTGGCGACAACAACATCCAATACAACCCAGTTCTTATCAATTGGGTATGAATCAATTGGCCATAACCAACTCTCCCTAATCCACCACAAGCCTTTAACACACTTGGGTATGTGTAACTATCGGGTTTAAAAAATGGGTGCAGCACTAACCTATCAAAAACCTCAAGGGCTTCAATGAACATATAGTTTTTAGCATAAGCAGCCATGAGGCCATTCCATAAAGAAAGGTCTAACGAATCTTCTAAGGTTTTGAAAATAAGCCTGGCATAGTGATGGTAGTGGCAATAGAAATTATTATACAAAATTTCCCTAAAAATTTCCCTAAGGAAATATCTCAAATGTGGATAAGGCTAAAAGATTACAACTTAAAGAATCAGAAAAACCTCCTTGGTTTTCCTTTATGAATAATGCTATATCAACAATCTCTTCTCATAAACTTTCTCTCACAATAACAGCTCATAATTACTCAATCGTAATTTATTAGGTGAGATTCAAGTGAAACCCATTATGAACTGACTAATTAAGAGTTGTCACATCAGAATTGTGAGAGAAAGTTTTTCAGAAGAGATGATAGGTATGGCATTTTTCTTTACTAAATTTCAGAAAAGATGAAGGAGAGTGGTCAAATGAGGATTCCTACAACCATCTTTCAAGGCTATGGAATTACAGAGGCAACACAAGCTTTCCCGACTGGAGGCTGTCCTTAACCAAGCTCAAGGACTTAGCACTCTTTACATGCAGAAAATATAAGCATTTGCCTCCCTTGGGAAAACTGTCATCGCTTTAATGTTTAGAAATAAAACGGATGGATAGTTTGAGAAGAGGGGGTAACGAATTTTTCTGTATAGAAAGTGTTGGCATATCTTTATCTTTTATTGTCTTTCCCAAATTGAAAAAACTTTGTTTTGGCATATGAATAAATGAGAAGGGTGGTATTATGAGATTAAAAGAAATGGAGAAGAAGAAGATATTACAATGATGCCCCAAATTGAAGGCACAACCAAACAACAATGAAAGATATTTATGATTGTTGGTTGTAGGGGAAAATGAGAGGTAATATATTTTATTTTTGTTTAAATAAATGCATCCAATGCTGATTGAATATTTAATCAATTATTCAAATTTCATGTGTTTAAATAATATTTATTCATAGATTTAGAGTTAATTTAATGGTCCAAATTCAACCATTAGTAAATTTTTTCTTCACATTTCCAAGTTAATTGACTAATTATTATTTTATTCTTTGATATTTACTTTTCATTTCATTGTCTTTACATTGAAATGAAAGAGATAGGTCTTCACTTGTTTTAATAAAAATAGGAATACAATTTCTTGAATGTAATTTTAGCTTTATAAAATTAATTTTATTTCATCAAAATTTTATTCTCTTATTACTTATTTAAATTTTATTGCAAAATCAAAGAATGGTTTGGCCATTAATACAAAATAAGGTACATGGGCCTTGTGCTAGAGATCAGTATTTGCAGAGTTAATTAATTAAATTAATAAACATCTTAAATATATATTAATTAATTTATACTAAGGCATGTATTTGTATTGTTCTTCTATTTATAGTTTCAATGCAGCATTTTGTCCTCTGGAAGAAGGAAGTAATGGGTGTTATTGGGAGAGTAGTCGGAACGAGAACTCAGTTAATGGTTGGTTGTGAATTTCTCTTTTCTTTCTTCATTTCTGATGTTTAAAAGCACTTCAAAACATTGTGTTCTAATTTAATTATTTCTTTAATGTGCAGAACTGATCTACTATTTGGGCTACCTATCCTGAGAATTTACAATTTCATTTCACCGATCAGTAGAGAAAATACTTCAGCTCAAAGCAATAAAGGACCAATTTTTATTGGTCAATCGCGGTAACTTCATTGAGGCAATTCTGACAAAAAGCTATTTTGCCTGATGAAACAAGTGCTAAATCTTTTGGTTTTCACGCTTTCTTGGTAAGCAGCAACTCATCTATATTTTCCAGCTGCCCTTTTGATATTAAAACAGAGACAATCCTTGTAGTGGAAGTGTATGATTTCTGTTAGTCCCACATTGCTTCCTTTAATTTCTATGATTTTGGGTCCAATGAATTAAGAAAATTATTACTACAAGACAACTGAAATTTTAATTCTGACAAAAATATCTGAATATTATATTAAACATGATTTTAGATATTAAGCATCATTTTTCTTCATTCCAAGGCATGCATTCTCTATTTTTAGTTTCTAATTTCATCAAATTTTCAGTTATGGAAGAGAAGAAGAATGGCTGTAAGAGGCTATTCGGAAGAACACTAGTAATGGTTTGTTATGCTTTCTACTATTTCTTCAGTTCTCTATGTTTAAATAGAAAGCATGTCACTGCTTTGTGTTTCTGATTCTGTTATTGACTCTAATATGCTTAAGTGATTTACTGTTTCAATGGCTTCCTATATATGCTGAGAGTTTGCAGTTTCTGTCTCTCATCTATGTAGGAAATACTCAAGGGCAAAGCAGTAAAGGACCATTTTTAATAGTCAATGACAGCATTTGTAGCAAGAAGAAACTTTTGCCTAATGAAACAAGTGCTGAATGTTTTGTTTTCACGTTTCTTGGTGAGCTGGCATCAAATATATATTTCTATCTCGTACATGATTCTTGAATTAGCATTATCACTGTCATTCATCCTTTTCATTGTCTGATAATGATAATTTCGTGATCTTTTCCTTTTTACTAAGGCATACAAATCTCTATTTGATCACAGTTCCAAATAGATGCCTTTGAACAAACGTGGAAGAGATGAAGGATAAATGTAGGACAGTATGTACTCAGAAGGATTCAAACGGTTGGTTCTGCTTTTTTAACTTCTCTGTTTTTTGCTTCATGTTTAAATGAGAAAGTACATCACAGCACTATTAATGTTACTATAAATTCTTTAGTATTTATATAGAATTGTTGGATTGCTCTTTATTCAGGTAGCCTTCTCTACTTAGCAGGGACATTGAAAAGCCATGTTTTCTCTAGCTAATTAAACTTGATTTTGATATGTTCATTTTGATGCAGAGAAAGGGAAGTTTAAGATGTCATGAGTTTGCTGAAGAATGAAGGCTTTATTATGATGCATTAAGAAGTTTAAGAATCAAGGTTTGTCATCAATTGTTAATGTTTTCTTGGTTCTTGTTGCATTTTTTTTCTTGATCAAATTGTTACCTATATTGAGAAAAAACTTCTGTTTGAGCTTATTAAAACCAGGGATCAAATTTGATCAACAGGAAGACTTTGTATCATACTGGAAAACAGTGACAGGCTAGGAAATATCTGATGTATCCGTGCTTCTTGGAGGTCATAATCTGACTTTTCGTACATCATTTTTCTGGTACTGCTTCATCTGTTTTTTAATTTAAACTGAAAGTCGTATAATTTTCAATTTATAGTTTCATATTTCAGCTTTCTCAATGATGGTTCCTGTTCTTTCTTTATTTCTTGATTTCTAGTTAGGAAGCATATCACAGTTTTATTTTTATTTCTTTGATGTAAGTGAAGAAGAGATCATCAGAGTAAATACTGGAGGTCATAAAAATGCAGAACCAGTTTATCTCATTTATGTAAGAAAACTTTGCATGATGAAACAAGGCCTCAATCCTGTTATTAACATTTCCAGCTGATCCACATTTGTATCTCCTGCATGCTTCTTGCATATAACGAATTGTTATTGATAATAGATAATTGAAAAAGAGCATTTTGGATGAAGTGAAAAACACATTTAGTAATAGCTTTCACAACAGTAATTTTGGTAAATAGAAAACTCCTTTTCTAACTTTTGTAAAGGATTTAATTATAAGACAAATTTTTCAGCTGTTTTGGGCATTTTCAAAAATAATTTTTTTTAAAAACAGAGCTTTAAGAAATTTGATATCAAGCATACTTTACAATCTTTTGAAAATACAAAAATTTGAATTTTTTTTTTTTTCAAAACAAAGCTTTAAGAAATTTGTGCCTAACATATTTCAAAGAATGATGTCGAACAGCTCCGTTAAATAACTGTCAATGCCTTTCTCTTATGCCAGAAAGCTTCCCCACTTGCTCTGGATTCCTTTCATGAAACACTTGGATGAGTCACTGAGGTTGCTTTTCTCAATTTTTCTAGCTTGAGGATATCGAAAATTTAAAAAGCCATTTACTTCTTAAGAAGACTTACCTGTTTATGTTAGTTTTGATGCACTAAATTGAGTTTAAATGCCATGAAAGTCATGAAGAATCAATGTTGAAATATGATCAATATATATGACAGAAGTTGGCAGAATGAAGTTGGAAATATCTACTATGAGATTAATCATATGTTATATTTTTTATGCGATTATTTTCTTTTTACTAAGGCATGCAAATTTCTTTTTGGTCACATTTTCAAATTTCAACCATTAAACCAATATGGAAGAGAGGAACTTATTTTCTGAAAAGGACTCAACTGGTTGGTTATGCTTTCCCACTTCCCTGGTTTTTCTTCATGTTTAAACTAGAAAACATGTCACAGCATTATTAATAGTTCTCTAAATTCTTTAATTTCTATGCAGAACTGATTGATATATCTGTCATTTGCTTTCTCTTACTTTTCTCAGGGAGCTTCTCAAATTACGGTGGATTCCCTCAATGAAATCACTTGATGATTCATTGAGAATGACTTCTTTTCTTTGTTATCTCTATCTACTAAGGGGGGACGTTGAAAAGCCATGTTCTCTCTACTAAAATTTAATTTTGTTGCAGGCAGTCAAGTTTAAGATGTCATGAATTTGCTCAAGAATCAAGGTTGAAATATGAAACCAATTTGCAGTCTTTTCCTAAACCAAGAGTGTTATATGTACTAAGAAATTTGTTCTATTTGAGCTTATTGAAAGCAGTTATTAATTTCCCTTTACAGGACTTTTAAGTATTTTATAACCCCAATTCAAGTACGTGCTTTTTTCTTTTTTTTCCCAAATTCCTTTTTACTAAGATATGTAATCTTCTATTTAAGGTTGCATGTTTCATCAAAATATTTACTGTTCCAGAGATGCATTTTGCGGCATGGGAGAGAGGAAGAATGGTTTTTGCAGAGTTGCCGAACAAACTCAATTAAGGGTTGGTTATGCTTTCTCAATTTTGCTCTCTGTTCTTTCTTTAATGCTTGATGTTTAATGTGAAAGCATATCTGAAGAAAATTGGTTCTGTTATTTCTGGATGGTTACTAACTATGCTGATAATTTCAATTTTCTGTTAAACATTTGAGGTTGCGACAATGGAGGACAAAATTACATCATGCACTTAACAAAACTTGATTGAGGCACTTGCAAGCAAAAAGAAAATTTACAAGATGAAACAATTGCTCAAAACCTGGTCTTCACCTTTACTTAGAAAACTAGCATTTCACACTGTTTAAATTTTGTCTAGCTTGGAAAATGTTTAAGTGCTTTTTTCTGTCATTTTGTACTAAAGCATGTAATTTTCTATTTATACTTTCAAATTTCACCAAATAGTCATTGTTTCAGTGCAGCATTCTGCACTATGGAGGATAATAGGTGTTAGAAGAGTAGTTAGAAGAACTTAGTTAATGGTTGGTTGTGAATTTCTCTCTTCTTTCTTCCTTGCTGATGTTTAAAAGCACTTCACAACATTGTGTTCTGATTCAGTTATTTTTATAATATGTAGAGAGGCAAGTTTAAGATGTCATGAATTGTTACCTATATTAAGACATTACTTCTGTTTGAGCTTATTAATATCAGGGATCAAATTTGATCAACAAAACTTTGTATCATGCCAGAAAATAGTGACATGCCAGGAAATATCTAATGTATCCGTGCTTCTTGGAGGTCATAATCCCACTTTTCATACATCAATTTTCTGGCAATTTTTAAGCTCTTTTCTTATTTTAGCTAAAAGCTGTATAATTTTTAATTTATAGTTTCATATTTCATCAAATATTTATCTTCTCAGTCCAGCATTTCACCTTATCAAGGAGAGGAGGAATTAATGGCATTAAAAGCGTGGTCCAGAGAACTCAATCAGTGGTTGGATATGCTTTCTCAATGCTGCTTTCTGTTCTTTCTTTGTTTCTTGATTTCTAATTAGGAAGCATATCAGAGTATTATGTTTATTTCTTTGATGTATGTGAAGAAGTGATCATCAGAGTCACTACTGGATGCTATAGAACTGCAGGACCAATTTATCTCATTTAAGGAATAAAACATTGTTGAAGCGCTTGTAAACAAAAAGATAATTTGCCAGATGAAACAACAGTTCAATCCTGTTCTTAACATTTCCTGGTTTGTATCTCCTGCATGCTTCTTGCATAGAGCAAATTGTTATTGATAGTAGATACTTGAAACACAGCATTTTCCAAAAATTCTGGAACTTTGAAGAAAGGAAGAGTGGTTTTCGGAAAGTAGCCAAAAGAACTCTATTAATGGTTGGTTATGCTTTCTCAATGTTGTTTCTTTTCTTTCTTTAGTTCTTTATGTTTAATTGAAAAGCCCATCACATCATTTTGTAAGTGGTTCTGTTATTTCTTTGATGGTTGCTGACTACGCTGATAATTTCAAATTTCTATTAAGCATTTGAGGCCGTAGGAATGGAGGGGAGAATTACAACATTCACTGAAGAAAATTTGACCAAGGCATTTGTAAGGAAAAAAAAAAATTTGCCAGATGAAACAAGTGTTCAATCCCTACTCTTCAACATTCACTTGGTAAGCTAGCATTTCATGCTGTTTATTTCTATCTTCTACTTTCTCTTGAAAAAGAAGTCAGATTGAGGTACTTGTTACATTCCTTTTCTTGATCAAGTTTTGCATATATTAAGACATTTGTTTTCGTTGAACTTACTGAAACCAGGCATCTGATTCCCGTAGCAGAACTTTATATCATACTGGAAAAAATTGTCCTTCTATTATATTAAGGCTGGAAAGGTCATAACCCCACTTTCTTTACATCAATTTTCTGATAATTTTTAAGTGCCTTCCTTTCTTTTATACTAAGGCATGTAATATTCTATTTATGGTTTCAAATTTCATCAAAAATATTTATTGTCTGATCTGTGCAGCATTTTGCATTATGGAAAAGGTGAAGAGTGGCATTAGGCGAGTGGTTGAAAGAACTCAGTCTCAGTTGATGTTTTGTTTTGCTTTATCACTATTCTTCATCCTTTCTTCATTTCATAATATTTAAATAGAAAGTTCATCAGAGCCTCGGGTTTCTGATTTTGTTTAATGTGCAGAACTGATTAACTAGTTGTCTGCCTAAGCTGAGAATTTCCAAATTCTGTAACTGATTCGCTGAGGAAATACACAAGGGAAAAGCAATGAATTAATGATCAATAATAATTATCGTTCAATGTCAGAAATTTCTGTGGGACACTTGTAACAGAATGCAAATTTGCCCATTGAAGCCAGTGCTACATCTTTTGGATTCACATTTTCAAGGTCAGTACATCTGATATATGTTTCTATCTCCTACTTGCTTCTTGAAAAGAACAAGTTGTTGTTGACAATACCCAAGTTGGTTTTAAGTATTAGCATCATCAATGTCAGTTGTATTCCTGTAAATAATTGTTGAATTTTCATGTCACATTGTGCTTTTGCGTCAAATGTTCATGGAATGATAAATTGATCAAGATTCAAGACAAGGAATTAAGAGTTTAAATGGAAGGTTTAATCATATTCTTGTTAACTGCTCTCTTATTTTGAAATTTCTGGAGATAATGTGTTTAAGAAATTTAACTTTTATCTACACACACACACACATACTCACACTTTATTTTCTGTTTTCATCCAAAGAAATGTTAAGATTTAAGAGGGTGCATTTTAAATCTAGATAGTGAGAGAAACACATCCAGTAACGGCTTTCAAAAACTAATTTTGACAAAAACACTTCAAGTAACAATTCATTTTTTCGATTGATGTCAAACAGGTTTGTTAAACTATTGCTAATGCCTTTCTCTTATGCCAGGGAGCTTCTTCAATTGCACTGAATTCCCCATATGAATTACTTTTATGGTTCATTGAGGTTTCTTTTCTGAATGTTTATGCATCAAGCATTTTGAAAATTTAAAATGCCGTTTACTTCTGATCAAAACTTGACCTTTATATGCTAGTTTAGATGCGGTAAATTATATGACAGATGTTGGCAGAATGAGGTTGTTTTTGCACTTCCTTTAAGGGCTTAAAAGTTATTGAAACAAGGCATCAGATTTCATGTACAAAACTTTCTATCATCCTATATATATCTTCTATCAGTTGTTTCAACCACTTTTTGTGATACAATTTTTAAAAACAGAACATTGTTCTTAAGGTTATATTAGTGTTTGAAGAGAATTATATCAGCCTTACAAAATTTTATTGTCTTTTGTTTTTCAAACTCATTAGTTGAAAACAAGTTATAAAATGATGCTAAACAGGGCTAAATGCATTGACTTTATCTTACCATTGAATTCCTCTTTTGTCAGGGAACTACAATTGGAGAACTGAATTTAATCTTTGAATTCTTTTGATGGCTCATTGAGGTTTGTTTTGATTATTTTTCTATGTCATTAGGTATTGAAAATTTAAAATGCCGCTTTCTTTTTTATGAAACTTGCTTTTGAAATGTCCTTAGATATCAAAATAATCAAATTTAAAATCTCATGAATTTCTTGAAGAATCAATGTAGAAATACTATTCATTTATGACAGACTAGAGTGGGCAGAATGAGTTATTTTTTTTTTTTTTACTTAGAGGTTACTTGAATTGAAACTTTGAGCTAAATTTCAGTTATTGATCAGAAAATGAAGGATAGACATAAATGCAGGAGACGTCATTGATCAACTTGTGATAAAAGGGGAATAGGTCTGATGAAACAGGTAATTTAATTTGTTTAATTACACTTTTTTTATTTTCAAAAGGCAACTATTCCTTTCGTTGGCCCAAAGTTTAAGACATTAGTTGTCATTTAGCTTACGTGAAACTAGGCACCAAATTCCCTTTTCTTGATAGAACTTTGTATCATTTTAGAAAAAGTTTAATGAGAGGCCTAGAAATATTTTGTATAACCTATGTTCGAACTCATTGAAGGTCATAACCCCACTTTTTATACTTCAGTTTTCTGATAATGTTTTAAGTTTTTTTTTTTTTTTTTAATTGTTTATTTTTTTTTAAATTTATACTAATGCATGTTATTTTCTATTTTTAGTTTCAAATTTCATCAAATTTTCGGGTTATGGAAGAGAGGAAGAATGTTGTTAGGAGAATAGTCAAAAGAACTCAACTAATGGTTGGTTATGCTTTGTCTCTAATCTTTTATTCTTTCTTCATTTCTTATGGAAAATTTATCATAACTTTGTGTTTCTGATTATGTTATTTGCTTTAATACATAGAACTGGTTACTAGCTGGGCTACCTGTCCTGAGAGTTTACAATTGTGTGAGAGTTCAATGGCAAAAACTTCGTTGAGGCATTTGCTTGGTGAGTAGCATCTCATCTATATTGTTATCTTCTACATTTATTTTTCAAAATTTTTTGATAATTCTAAATCACCTATGGATATTCAAGCCTTTTTGAGAATTAACATATAATCATTGTCATAGACAATCCTATAAACAATACTTCTATTTCCTTGTTACAGTGTGCTTTGCAACAAATGATCATGGCATGACGAATTTATTAGGACGAGGAAGTCAAACATAATGGTACAAGTATGCTAGATGAGATAAAATATAAATCATTTTGAAGGTTATTGTGACGATAGGACTAAATTCAATGGGAAGGTCTCATCACCATATTAGCACGGTGATTATGGGTGAAGCAATTGTTTCTGGTGTCCTACAGCAGCTCACTTCAATCATTGGTAAAGGGATACAACAGGAGGTGATGCTAGTCATTGGTGCTTGTTGTAGATTGTTGTAGATAATCATGCAAAATCTTACAGATATTGCATGATTAAGTGAATAAATCTATAATAGGATATTAGGATTGTAATCAATACATAATAGGAACAAATCTGTAAAATAGGAAGTTATA